>JAOBSW010000455.1:0-60506 GCA_026214975.1 Gentiana macrophylla | reverse complement strand
GGATGAGGGCTCAAACTCGATGATTGAAGGCTAAGCGATCAAACTTAGTAATTAAAGTCAAGGATATGAAATCGGGAATTTGGGAAGTCTCAGGATGACCTAAATCGATTACATATACCTTGTGTACAAGGTCTAAGTTCCACAAATTAAGTGGTGATTGGAACTTAGTTATTTGCAAAAAGGTGTAATCTAACTTCATAAAGAAAAGTTAGATAAAAGACAGTAAGCTGAAGTGTTTTTAAACACATCATAATAAGGAAAAGCTTATTGATGTGTATATCAGTAGACTTATGTTCTCAGGAACCTGCTGGACACATATTTCGATTTAATCAAAGGCTACATTGGAAGATTACAAGAAAGGGACAGCTAACAACCTTTGATTTTATCAAACAAATCAATGGCTAAGATCAAATGGAAGTTGGAAAGATACTGAGGATTATCCAATGGATACAAGTCAAAGGTGGGATCAGTATCAGTAAAAGCCCAAAAGCGATCGTACCGTGTCAAGATTTGAACAACAGAGACAGAAAGCAAGTCAAATGGGACAAAATCTGAAACGGCTATGTTTGAATTTCAAACATAAGTCACAAGGATTCCTACCTATAAATAGAGGACTCCAAATTCAGATACAAGTGATGAAAATTAAGGATCTATCTTCAAAGAATCGTAATTAAATCAAGAAAAACACCTGTGACCTACCGAGCTTAAGACTCACCGATCCAGGAGAAAATATTCAAGTGTAATCTGCAATCAAGCTACATCAAGTTTACACACTTGAAGACTTCAAGCTCACCGATCATATCCTACACCGATCAAGTTCTTTTATGTAATCATTTACTTGATTCAATCTTTCTTTTACAAGAAATCAGTTGAAGACAAAGTGAATCACATCTGTGTGTGAAAGATCGTTGTTTGTGGTGAAGTCGGTGAAGAGGCAATCCTACCCTTCAAGGACCAAGGTGGAAGACTTTGGAGCAAAGAATCCTACTGCTCCAAGTGTTCTCGTTTGTGAAAGCCATAGTTATTGGTGAAGGACAAGCAACTTAGGGATTTTTGTAACAATTACATCAAAGATCTCTAGTGAATTACCTCAAACATCACAAGAGAGAAGAGTGGATCTGACATGATTACACCACCTGAACCACTATAAAATCTGCTTACTTACCTTCGCAGACTTACATTCTCGCATTTAGTTTATTACACACATCCACCTATCAATCTAGCAACCGAATTCACACACATACACTAATGAGAATCTAATACTTGGTATCATATTTAACAAAAAGTAATAAGGCTTAATTTTTGATATATAACCATTGCACAAATTCAAGAAACTCACGGTCTAGACTATCGGGTGTCGTGAGACTCATCAAGTATCGTTAGGTCGCTTGAAGTTGTTGAGTTTGTTAACCCAAAAGTTTTAAGTCTTAAGTTTATTCACCCCCTTCTAAACTTAACCAAAGCCTTTTCAAGGGACCAACAATTGGTATCGTGAGCGTTAAGCTTACGTTACAAGTAATCATACTTGTTGTGCTTGTGAAAATACTTTGAAAACTTTTTCAAGTTCTTTCGATTTTCAAAGCTTTGCATCATGGATAACAACCAAGGTATGCTGTAACAATGTTGATGTGTTCTTTAGATCATTTTGATGAGTATAAATGTCGTATGCAAGCTTATCTAGCCAATGCAACACATGATGAAATGATGGATGTCTTTGACGGATGGACCACTAAAATTACCAAGTCGAGAATAAGGTGATGATTTAGACACAAGACATTCCAAAACCAAAAAGGGAATGGATCAATAAGATAGAAGAGAGCAAATCTCAACAATATTGCTATTGATATCATTTATAGAACATTAGATAGCAATATGTACATGAAGGTGAAAGATTGCAAAACTGCAAAGGAACTATGGGACAAATTACAATTAATCTATGAAGGCACTGATGCAATCAAAAAGAACAAGATCAGTGTGGCCAAGAAGAAATTCCAGGAGTTCAAGATGAAACCAAATGTGACCATTGAACAAATAGAATCAAGGTTCAATGCAATCATGGATGAACTCAACTTGCTGAGTGTGAAGTACTCACAAGAAGAAATCAACTCAAAAATCTTGGAAGCATTACCTGCAAAAGAAGTTTGGGAGATAAAGGTGACACTGCCATAGAAGAAATGAGGAGCTTGCATGAAGAAGACACCTTCAAACTATTTTCAGATCTTAAGGCCTATGAATTTAGCAAAAAGCTTGTGCCTGAAACTGTAAAAGAAGAGCCAAAGACCACTGCATTGGCTGCTTCACAACAAGAAGAAACATCAGGAGCTCAAGATGATCTGCTGGATGAAATGCAAGAGCAGATTGCCCTACTGAGCAAGAAAATCAGGATGATGAAAAATGGAAAAGGTTCTCCAAGGAATTTCACAAAGAAATTCAGTGAAAAGAAGAAGGATGATTCAAAGAAAGATAATGATTATTTATGTTATCATTGCAAGAAACCAGACACTTCAAACCAGATCGTCCCCGAGTTAAAACAGAAAAAAAGGAACTCGATTATCTTTGCTTTAATCGCAGAAGCCTCGACATTTTAGACTGATTGTCGGACCTCATCAATACCAAGAGCCAACAAAGAAGACATGGAAAGAAGGCTATGGTTCTTTGAAGATGAATCGAGATATGAAGTAGAATCGAGAAAAGGGGAAATGAATCGATGATAATCGCACTTGTTCTTTGAGATGGAAGATTATGCTTTAATGGCTAACATGGATGAAACAGGAGGAGGTATACAATACCGTATCTATAAACACTCTATTTGAAGTGATCAGAATCAACCTGTGGTTCAAATCCTAAAATTTCGACAATGAAGAAACTTTGGATGCCATCCTTAATCAACCGAGGATAATACAATCTGGTTATGAGATTGTGAAGGTTTGAAAAAGAAGCTCTTCAATCGAAGTTGAAAGATTAAATCTTTGAATTAAGAATTGTCAAAGGAAAGGAAAAAGAAGTCGAGACGGAATAAGGATAAGCTCTTTGAACCTTCGATGAGTCAGCTCTTGAGTCTGTTGAACCATCTTGTTCCTCCACCGCATTCAAATCTGAAAGCCTTATAGTGATAGAACAGGGCTTGGATTTGAACTCAACAATCCAATAAGAGTGGATCCAAGTGGAGTTCTTGAACCTGGTACTCGAATTGGTCCTAAGTTTGTGCTGCGTAAAGATCCAACTCCCAAAAAGTTCTTTGAGGCAAAAACCTACCGAGAAAACTTTAAGGAAGCAAAATCGTAAGTCAAAGAAGTCAACAGAATCTAATAAAAAGAATAAATCTAAAAATAGATCATTGTTTTCTCAGACACTGGCCGATAAGCGAGCCTGTGATAAGCGAGACCTGCTACCAAGTCTGTTTGACCACAAAAAGGAAAAACCAGAAATATTCCAAGGATAAGAATCCTAAATCCAAAAATGCAAATCATTCAAGGGATGCTTATCTCAGGGGGAAAGGTAGATTGTTCCCTGCCGATGATGATTGGAATATTCCTGCACCTACTGCTTGTTGAGTATTTTGTGGTACACTAGTTATGTGTTGATTAATTTTCAAGTATAGAACTCCTCACTTTTAAAGCTTTTATATAGTTTTCTATAAAGCTCTTTTTATATAGTATTATGATATGGTTATCCCTTGTCATTATTTATTTAATTATATAATCTTTTGACACTAACCAGCCACGAAGCTTTTTAGTTTAAATCATATGGCATCAATTTTGTGGTTAATTTGTTTTGCATGTTTTAATTAGTTGATTAAATTAATTCATTAATCACTTATATGATTAATTGGTTATTTAATTAATTATTTGTATTGATATACTTGCTGGATCTGTTTTTATTAAAAGCCATAGTCCAAACCACATTTTATTTAATAAATAAATTCGGCCTTCCCAAACAAATAATACCCATCAACTCTATTACCAAAAACCTAATTCTTTATATTAGACTTCGGCTGCCTCTCTGCAAGATGAAACGGCTCTTCAAAATTCTCTCTTGCATTAACTGCAAAATCACAGCCCCGATTTTCTAATACTGCATTTACCGTTTCTTCTTCCTTTTGAATGCATGATCCTTCTGGTTTCCTTCCTTAATCGAATCACCATTTCTCTGCTCTTTTGATTCATCCTCGTGCCCAAATTCTATTTTGGAATGGTTGAGTATTTAGCAAAACGAATTCTCGATTTGTGAAGGCCTCGTAGCAGTTCGACGTTATGAGTTGATTCGAAATCATTGATGAGCTGCAACCGAATCAATTTCTGGAAGGCAAGGATTCGCAACCCGCAAATACGGTTGTGCCATGGCATTTTCCCTTTGCTCAAAATCGAAACTTTAATGTTCGATTCTTAGTATTTCAGGGAAGTATTGTATTTCCTCTTTTTTAAGTTAATATCGTTTTTATTGTTCTGATTTAGATTATGATTCTGCCTGATTTTATGTCTATTGTTCCGGTAAAGGTCGAAATTTAAAAGGTGCGATTTTCCCTCTGTATTGCTGCTGATTCGAGCTGATAAAGCCTCTGATTCTATTTGATACGCAGTCAATCTCATAAAGGTGAACCCGTTCCTTATTGAGTTATTATCGAAAATTATTATTCTGATTTGAATTCGATTTCTGCCTGATTTCTTGCCATATCTATGTCTGATTTAGGTGGTAACCATTTCCAGAAAGCTAAGACTGAATTTAGCACCATTTTAGTCATGGTTCATTGAAAATTGAAGTGGTGCTGGTTCAGTGCCTGGTGGTACTCTTTTCAATGACTCAGTATCAACAAACCGGTGAATCTCTACCCGGTTTGCTCAGGTATAATGGCTTGACCCTCATGGTGTGTACGGTTAGGTTTTTGACTAAGGGTCTTACACCCTAGGAAGTCAAGGGTCGAAGTCAATGCGGAGGGTAGTGACCCAATGATGCTCTAAAATTGAATTCGGACCATTTGGCATCATATTTGGTTCTCAATTTGGTTTTAGGATTAAGTCAGTTCAATTGAGGTAAGTTTCTAAGCATGTCAAATTGAACCATGACCAAACCGGTGCCTTTCTACATCGAGCTATTTGAACAAAGTTAAAAAGAATTCGACGGTTTAATAGTTTAAGTGGTTGTGTGGTTAACCAATTGGTTCATTCAACGGTTGACATCACTCTCTCATATTTGCCTAAAGGCCCTTTCTTAGAGAGTATGTTTAACTCTTTGAACCAAGGTGGGACTCGGTTAACCATATGACCGAAAATCACCGTATTAAATTGCCTCGATTTTGAAGAATTCTTTTTGATTGTGTTCACACAAACCTTTGAGGTTCAAGTTATACCTCAAGGCTATAAATAGCCAATCCACATTAACTAGGATTGCAACAACTCGTAATTCCAATCTCTTGAGCAATCCAACAATCCTTTCACTTTAAAGTTTTACGCTACGTGTTCGTGTCTAGTAATACTGTATAGAGTTTTGTGCTTTGATCTTTCTGCTGCGCGAATCAAAGCTTCATTTTGGTCCTTGTTGTTGAGAGGAGTGGTACCAATCAACAACTTAGACAGAATCTGAGGATTTGAGGTCTTTGGTGTTCCTCTTGTGAAGGTAACACATTGACTCTTCTCCTTGCACTTTACTTGTGATCTCGTGAATGTGTCTTGATTGTCTTGAATTCATCATTATAGTAGTCTTTGTTTTGATAATGATTTGGTCGTTGTGTTTGTCTCGAGTTTGTTCATCTGTGTTTGAAGCTTTGATTTTGGTATTTGATCATTGCCTATCAAGGTAGTTGACACTAAGTCCTGCATGCAGTCCAAGTGCCTTAAAGCTTACCTAGTGAGGCTAGTGGTCTCGTGCCTTGATTTGGTGAAGGATCAAAGACCATAAGTCTTTGCCTCCGCTTCTGCATGAAGTCTTTCGATTTAGGTCTGTGTTTGATCCCCATAATTTGCTGGTTTTAAGTCTGATCATCAGCATACCTTGAGTTGCTGTTAATCGCTTGAAACACCCCTTTATGGTGTTTTACTGAGTCTGTAAGTAAGTCTGTTTTCCTGCTAAACCTGCCTTTGCTGCCTTACCTTGCTGAAGTCCCGAACTGCATTTATTGAACATCTTGTAATAGACATAGGCAGTAGCTTTAGGTTTACTGAACCTTGTAATCACTCCGTAGGATTCAGGACTGATAATCTGGTTGTTGCAACTTGATTATCCATCCTTGATTCTGTCTAATAGTTCAAGGTTATTGTGTTATCAGCATTATACCTGATTTGATCTGTAAGACCTGCTGTTGTAAATTGTGCTGAGTTTGTAATCCTATTTGTAATAAGTTTATTTTTTTGCAGTCTACTAAACCTGCAATTTGGTTGTACCATTGTTACACCTGCTGAACATTCTTCTTTTGGAATACATATTTTTTTTGTAATAGAAACCTGAACTTGTAATTTAATTTTTGTAGTCGGTTGAAGTGTCTTTCTTTTTTTGTAGCAAATCTGTTTTGGCAGCCTGTTGAAAACTTTTGATAGTCTAAGACTTGCTGTGTTTTTTTCGGATCTATACTGCTGCACTTTTATCTTATAATTATATTCCTTCAGCTACATATTGTAATTACAACCTGTTTCCATCTTCATATCTACCTTGTATTACCTTATAAATTTTCTAATTATAGGCGACGAGAGACGACGAAATCTACCATGATACCCACCGTCTCTTGCTCCACTGTTTTGCTTCCACGTCTGGCCTCCCACTATCTTTTTTTTCCCACCGCCCTGAGCTCTATATAAGCCTCTGAGTCGGTGATGGACCATTTCTCGCTTTCATTATCAGACAAAACAATTGCGTTGCCGTTGCTTTCTTCATCAGAGTGTGGTGAGACTTCGTCTAGCTTTGCATGTATTCGATTCTTGCTTCGATTGTTGCTGTAATTTAGTATTATTTTCATCTTACAAAATTGTTGTTTGGAATTTTGTAGCTTCGTTGGCGGTGTGGATTTCAAGCTATTGTGCTACCTTCTTTTCCAGGTATGGTTTTGGCCATTTATCTGGATTGCATGTTGTTTTGGTCCCAATTGCGTATGCTCGATGAGTCCGGCATTATGTTTTGTCGTTGTTGTTAGGCTGTAATTTCCTGCTCCGTTCTCTTGTTTGCTTCTATTTCTGCTGCTTTTCTGGGTTCTGTTTCGTTTTCTACTAATGTGCTTTAGTCGGATTCTGATTTTTTCGATTTCGCGTTTATCTTGATTGCATGTAGTATGGAGGCAAATTTGGTATGCTGTGGTTTGTTTTCTTGTTGGCGTCTTCCTTTGCTGCTTTTCTTTTCTTTCTTTGTATGATTTTTGAACCAAGATGGTGGCTTTGCCCTTTGATTTCTCAGTTTCGGTTTTTTTACTGCATGTTGTCTTGGACTAAACTCTGATTCTGTTGATTGTTGGCTTGTCATTGTAAAGCCTGCGTTCGATGCTTTTGTTGTCCTGAAAACTTCGTTCCTGATGCATACACTCTTAATTGCAAGTGATATGGGGGCCAATTTGGTATGTTGTGGAATGCGTAATCATGTTCTTAGATTGTTAGGCTGTGCCCTTGTTTGTTTGGTTGTTTGCGTCTTCCTCTGCTGTTTCTGTTTTCTCTCAACAAATTTTTGGTGCAAGATGGAGATTTTGGCCTGTGATTACTCAGTTTCTTTTTGTTTTTTTTTATTTACTGCATGTTGTGCTGGACTAAATCCAAAGACTTCACTCCAGAAATCAAAAGGCAAACCAATGATTTTGTTATCGATAACGTATAAAGTTTGAAACTGCCATAGCTTGCCTATAGTACACTCAGCAATGACCTTAGATAATCCCAAACCATAACCAACCAAATTGACAGCAAAAGGTTCTCCACTAAGTTGATTCTTGTTTAAATCCACATGGACTAAACCAGAACACTTAAGGCTTGAACTAAATAATTGATCATCGGCTCCGTTTTTAGGTTGATTAATCAGCCTAGCATTAGCTTCATAGTCTGCTATTGCTGTTGTGCGTTTTATTCAGATCACACTTGCATGCTTCACAATCTTTCAGTTTATCATCTGTGTTTGTTCAAGTGGAAGTACTTAGTTTGCACATGTTCTACTGGGATTTTTAGGTTCTTTTTCTTATCTTCTGTGGAGGTACCTGTGATTGAGTATGGTGAATGGGTGTAGGTTCAGTAACCTGATTTATCTTGCCTTGGATGTTGAATTCTTTGTTGTTTAAACAAATTAGAATGATGTCCATAATTTAGTAACCACAACTACATTCTTCATAGTGTCTCTACTCTGCTTTTCATTCCCAATGGTCTCCAAGAGCACTGTATAAACTTTGCACTGTTGTTTTCTATCTCTGATGTATTGAAAATTGGTTCCTTGTATTCATTTTTTACTTCCACTACATTCAGTACAAATATAATGTATCTACTTTTATGCTCCGCTTACTTTTTTCGCTTTTTTTACGCTTACGAATAAGTTGTTGTGGTTACTTGGCTCGGCAAAGAATCTCATTCCTAAAGGTCAGTGTAGTTAGAGGTATTACTGCAAACCTCAATAGTTAGGGGATCTATTGCAAACCCCGTAGTTACGAGATCTACAGAAAATCTCGATTTCCTTGGATATTATATGTGGAATATATGCAATACTTTACTTTGTAGTTGATAGGTTGTTTATATACATGTTTCTTTTATTTCTTGTCCTTTTTTTAGGTTAGTTTAGGCTACTTTCTTTCAGTTTGCTGTTACGCTTTAACCTATTATCTATTATATATAATCTGTCCTATAGTTAATGTAGTTAGGTATACAGTAGCCTTAGCCATTCACTGCATTCCCACATACGCTGTTACGCAACAATTTGTGAATAAAAATAACATTTCTGAAAGCCTTTAGGTGTGAAATTAATGGAAAAGGAGCAACGTAACGATAGGAATGAAAAAAAACGTAAGGCGTATGGTGAAATGGACGCTGATAAGAAAAATGCTTTACTCGAACTCCGGCGCCTGCTTTACTCTCAGAGAGCTGGCAGGACTGCTAAACCGTTGATTGTAAATGAAAATAGGCCCTTGGATAATTACGAATTTGGATCACCTTCCATTATTCCCACATCAGCCATTTTGCCTTTCCAATGTGCAAAAATTGGCCCTCAAACAGATGGAAACAATGATTTAAATGAATTATTGGCCCAAAATGACAGGCCTTCCTCATCTAATGCTACCTCTAAAAAAAGGCGTAAAGCATATACTGACATGAGTATTGATAAGAAAAATGCTCTACTCAAGCGTCGGCGTTTGCTTTATGCTCAAAGGGTCGGTAAGAATACCGAAGCATCGACAATACAACAACAGAACCATCCACGTTATTTTGACACCCAACGATCTCCAAATATTCCCATTTCAGTTGGTTTACCTATCGAATATGGGACAGTTGATCCTGAGATGCAACGAACAACAAATTCAAGAGAAACTTTGTCTGACAAACACCTACTCTCTTCAACTAATCCTGTTTCTAAATGTGATAGAGCGCATGTAGATGAAGCTATGTATCCATCAGCTAGGTCTAGAGGTACTCTACAAAATGAAACCTCGCTTCGTGATCGAGATTCTGCTGACAACAGGCCATCTGTTTCGACGTTACCTACAGTCGCTAACTGTAAGCATTGTTTAGCCAAGCATTTTTACCGAGAACCTCCAGGATACTGTTGTTCTGAGGGAGAAATAAGTATTGCTCCTCGTAAATGCCGATCGCTTTGCTCAATTGCTTACGGGTCGACTCTGAAGCTAATGATTTTAGGAAGTACATGAAGCTACAATAATAATCTTGCCTTTACCACATTCTCACCAAAAAGATAAAGAGCTCATGAAGAACCACATGGGCGTCTATACGTTTAAGGTGCAGGGTAAGATTCATCACTACCTAGGTTCATTGGAAATAACTGGTGATGCACCATCTACTCTTCAACTATATTTTTATGATGCCGATACTCAACTCGAAGAACGAATGAAACTTTCAGAACACTTTTCTAAGGTTGTAATGAAAAAATTAATTGAAATCTTATCTCAGAATCCATATGCCAAGTTCCTAAGACAAGTAAAAGATCTTGAATCTCCTGACAATTATCAAATTTGTCTTGTGTCTTGTCCTACACTTGATCAACGTGTGTATAATGAGCCAACCTGTAATGACGTTTCAGCAATCTTATATTCTGAGAGTGACAAACAATTTAACCCTGCTTGTCATATACAAATCTACGAGAAAAATGCGCTTCCCCATAGGATATGCCACTACTTTGGTTGTTATGATCCTCTACAATATCCTCTTCTCTTCCCTCATGGAGAGGTAGGTTGGCACAGTGGCATTCACAAACTTCCACCGAATAAAAGAAAACGAAATTACAAATGCAAAATACCTTTGGAAAATCTAGGCAATCATGCTTCGTGATGTTGATCAATTAATACGTGAAGAGGAGGCGGTAATTTGTAATACTTTATTAGTCGTTCTTCTCGACACCTTCTCTTCCGTATGTAATCTTTAGTTCGCTTAACAACTACTCACGAAGGTGCAAGGAAACGAAATCATCATCTGTCACCATGATTATTACTACACAGCTACAAAGACGATCTAATGATCGTTCAATGTTGTTACACACGTAGACTACTACAACAATACATAGTCGACATGTTTGTAAAGGTTGAAACATCTAGGTTAGAATATCTTGAAAAGCAAAGAAAAAGGAAATACGCATGCATTGTTTACGAGGTTTACTTAGACAAAGATTGCATCTCGGGCATACGCCCACTTCGAAGTTGGTCGTAAGATCATTCTCGCCTCCTTCCTTTATTGGAGGACCGCGAGACATGAAGAAGAGATATATGGATGCGATGTGTCTTGTCCAAAATTTTGGAAAACTCGATTTCTTCCTAACCATGACATGCAACTCCGCATGGCCCAAATCACGTAACATTTACTCCCAAGTGAATTACCTCAAAACCGACTGATCTACTTTCCCGAGTTTTCAAGGCAAAATTAGAAATGTCAAGACCGAACTTTTGAAAGACCATATATTTGGATTGCCAATTGCATTTGTATACTCAATAGAGTTTCAAAAGCGTGGTTTACCGCAGAGTCATATACTCCTCATTGTCGATAGAGACTCAAAACCATTGAACCCCGATGCTTATGATCGTTATATTAATGACCGAGCTACCCGACCCTATCAAGTACCCACATTTACACCGTCTCGTTAAACACATGGTACATGGCCCTTACGGTCCTCTAAACCCTAGATGTCCATGTATGCGAGACAATGAGTGCAAAAACAAATACCCTAAAGAATTCGCACAATACACGACCCACAAATTTCAAACAGCTTACCCACATTACAAAGGCGTCGTGATACTGGGATTAATGCTCGCGTGAGGGGACATAAAATTGATAACCGTTCGATAGTTCCCTATAATCCGTACTTGCTGCAAAAGTATGATTGTCACATTAATATAGAGATATGTTCGACTATTAAACTTGTCAAGTACATCTATAAATACATTTATAAAGGACCTGATAAAATTGCTTTTCGCATGTCTACAACTACATCCGAGAATGAGATTCGTGAGTACCAACAAGAAAGATGGGTTGGACCACCAGAGGCGGCATGGCGGTTATTCTCATTCGATTTGTTTGAAATGCACCCAGCAGTCATAGCGTTGCAAATTCACCTTCCTGATAATTACCTTGTCTCTTTTGCCACAAATCAAGATTTAAACAATATCGTCACAAATAATTTCTTGTCGCGAACAATGCTCACTCAATTCTTTCAAATGAACAAATTTAATTCCACAGCCATGAACTTAAAGCTTCTTTACAAGGATTTCCCAAAACACTTTGTTTGGGATTCAGGGAAACGTAGTTGGGCAAAACGCAAAAGGGGTAAAGTTGTTGGTCGAATTGTTTCTGTTAGTCCAACTGAAGGAGAGCGATACTATCTTCGTCTACTACTAAATCATGTGAAAGGCCCAACCTCATTTGATGATCTATTAACTGTAGATAGCTACCTACATTGCACGTTTAGAGAATCAGCACTTAAAAGAAATCTATTAACCATAGATTATGACCTTGATAAATGCCTTAAGGAAGCTTGTATGTATCAAATGCCGAGACAACTACGTCATCTATTTGTATCGATTTTGGTATTTTGCTTACCTTCGGATCCATGTAAACTATGGGAAAAGTATATGGAACCTCTATCTGATGATTACCTACAGGGAATACTAGGTTCCTCAAACATAATTGACGCTCGAATGAAAGCATTATTTGACATAGCTATAATGCTTGATGACATGGGAAAGAAACTAAACGATTACAAATTGGGACCGAGAAAATTTAACTATAGCTCAACAAGGTACTATTACTAGAGAGAAATGGCGCTTGAGAAAAGCCTAACAAGAGACGTGAAGTGATCTTCTAAACGTTCACAACCTTAACGAACAACAACAATATGCTTTTGAACAAATAATGACCAAAGTGACGTCAGGTGAACCAGGTGCGTTCTTTATTGATGGTCCTGGTGGAACAGGAAAAACCTTCTTATACAGGACTATCTTGGCAACGATTCGGTCGAAAGGACACATCGCTTTAGCCACAGCAAGCTCAGGTGTTGCGGCATGCGTACTTCCCGGAGGTCGAACTGCGCATTCACGCTTCAAATTACCTTTACAGGACGAAGAAAATAAAATTGCAAATGTCAGTAAACAATCTACCACTGCAAAGCTGTTACGAGAAGCCAAGATCATTATATGGGACGAGGCTCCTATGGCTCACAAAGAATCAATAGAAGCTTTTTCGGAAATGCTTAAAGATATAACTGATACAAACATCCCATTTGGGAATAAAATTGTTGTTTTTGGAGGTGACTTCCGTCAAGTTCTTCCTGTAGTAACCAACGCAAGCAGACAACAACAACTAAATGCATCCTTAATCAGCTCAACGTTATGGCCAGTTCTTCAGAAAATACATCTTACACAAAACATAAGGGCTATTGAAGACCCCGCTTTCACTGAGTATTTATTACGAATAGGAGACGGTACAGAGACTGAGGACGAAACTGGAAACATTCAACTACCAACCAACATGCTAATTCCTTTTCACGACAAAGAAACTTCATTGAAACAGTTAATTCAATTCGTGTACCCAGAAATTGAGGCTTTTGGAACACAGCACAATACAGTTATGAATAATGCTCTACTAGCCCCAACCAATGAATGTGTGGATGACATAAACGATGCAATGCTAGAACAAATGCCTGGGGAATTAGTTACTTACATCAGTAGCGACGTTGCCATCGACCGTTATCACCAAGCAGATTATGAAGACTTCCTCAATTCACTCTCTCCAAGTAGTCTTCCTCCTCATCAACTGATGTTAAAGTTGAACTGCCCTGTAATGTTACTACGCAATCTAAGTCCCGTAAAAGGGTTATGTAATGGAACACGATTATTATGCAAAGAACTGAAAACCCACACAATTGTAGCTGAAATAGCAACTGGACCCTACGCAGGGCAACAAACCATCTTACACAAAATCTCTCTACAAAATTCCAACACAGACAAATGTGCAATCCCCTTTAAACGATATCAGTTTCCAATTCGTTTATGTTTCGCAATGACTATTAACAAAGCACAAGGTCAAACACTGGACCGTGTAGGCATATATTTACGAGAACCCGTCTTCTCCCATGGCCAACTATACGTGGCTCTTTCTAGAGCACGTAGATCTTCAGCTATCAAAGTACTCATAGCACCACCAACCTTTTCAGAACATTCCAATAAAAACATTACGAAAAATATAGTATACCGTGAAATCCTTACGAAAGTTCGTGAAAATATCTAAATAACAAACATACGTAAAACGTAAATGTGCAAAGATACAATACACAAACACTTGCACTTATATTATGTCATAAATTCTCTCTGGTGTAAATGACTAACAGCGAAGGTCCTAATGGCGAAACAACTTCATATCGACGACATTACTCCTAACACAGACAATTGGCGAGTAAAGGTCTTTATTCTCCAAAAAAAGCAACGTATATATGAATGAGGCTGGGAGACGACTCCAAAAATTGATGCTACAAGACGAACAGGTATATCAACAAACACTTGTTTCAATTTTTTTTCATTAACAATTTCCTGCATTCCCTTTTGGAAAAATTTAACTACACATCTTTAATTCCAAATTTAATTTGCAAATGACTAGGGACAAAAATAGAAGGTGTCATCCGAATACCAACATTGAGCTTCTAAGGTAACTTGATGCCGTTCAGACGTACATCATCATGGAGGAGTGATGTGGACACACGAAAAGAGAGTACAAACATAACTCCCAAGTCAATACCGGTGGCAACTTTCAAGAACAACTTTCATACGACCAAAGAAAAAGAACACGACCAAATGATAGCTTTGTCCACCAATTCAAACTACTCCATTTGCAGACCTTCGTTCCTATGTTACCTCAGGAGCTTCAGTAGGTACGTAACCTTTATCATTCAAAAATGCTATTTACTAAGCAATCAGCTCGCAAACTATACGCAATTACCCACTTTACATACATATTACTTACTCTTTACGAGTAAGTAACAAAGAAACTCAACTAAACATATTACATACAAAAATCTGTTTTACAGATTTTCTGGCTGTGGTTGTTGATGTGAAAGAAACACGTTACGTACCAGTTAGATCAAAGTTGGTACCTCTACGTGAATGCATTGTCATACAAAACGAGTAAGAAACTTCTCATTACCTTCCATCCATACACCTCCAAATTTCATTGTTGGAAACAAACTACTCACATGTTCAATTATCAACTTACAACAAGGTACCTAATATTTCTCTCATGTGATTGTACAGGTTAAAACCAATAACAGTTACTCTTTGGGGAGATTATAGCCACAGACAAGGAAGCGAACTGTTTAGATTGGGAGAAGAACTACCGATCATCCTTTGCAAAGGACTAAAGGCGTCCCTATTTCATGGTAAGGATACGAGAACATACCCAGTTACTTTAAAACAAACCATAATGGTCATTTGTAAGCCTAAATCATCTCTGTCAATTTAGGTATCTCTTTATCCACGTTACCTTTCTCATTTGTTGCATTGGAACCTAATATCGCAGAAGTGAAGACACTAAGATCATGGTACGCTCATTTAACATATACATTCAACAATCTTTAAACAAACATTACTTTTTCAAGAATATTACTTACACACCCATCTAATAACCTTTATAAACACACTTAATTTCCCTACACCCAAAAAAAAGGGTGAACAACAACAAAGAACTCATCCGGAACGCTGCTGGAGCACCCACACCGAACTATCTCGAGACTATCTCAAACGAAGTAGATACTGCAAGTATTACGCCGTTATCAAAGATACAACCGGATGGCAAGGTGAGCAATTAGAAACAACACTTCTATCAAAGTCGTAACAACAAATACTGATCCAAAATAACTAATACATAACCTACATTTTGAATGTTGTCACAGGTTATCAACGCAGAGGTGACATTAACCATAACCAACATCGATCAAAAACCATGCTACACTGTGTGTCCAAAATGCTACGGAACGCAGAAAGCAATGCCACATGAGTCGTTCAAGTGCACTTCTTGTAAACAAGACTTCAATGCATTACCACGGTAAAACACCTCCTCCTCAAATTCAGTATAAAAATAAGTGTCTGCTAATTTTCTGGGCTCAGTTTCATTTTATACTAACATGCTGGAGTCGGATTCTGAATTTCCGATTTCTCGGTTTTCTTAATTGCATGTAATATGGTAACCGATTCGGTAGGTTGTAGGGTGCGTAATCATGTTCTTTGATTGTTAGCATGTGCCTTTGTTTGTTCTTTTGTTTGCGTTTTCCTCTGCTGTTTTTCCTCCATCTGCACCATTTTCGTAGTAAACAACTTCTTTATATATACAATCTTCACCCAACAGCTGCAAGGTCATCGTCCAACTTTCTGACACGTCAACCACAATCAACGCAACTTTCTTTGACACACGTGCGTAAAGATCATTGCGTACATCACCGAGAGATCTTCATAAAAACGACAAACAGGTACCGTGAACCACAAATCTATTCTATTTACACCGACACGACGAAACACTATGATAATCAGTGCACTTTGTTGATCCAAATGCAGGCAACAATGAAGCTACTAATGGACATCAACGAGGAACTTCACTCCAAGATACTAATTATGCAGATAAAAGCAAGTAAAAAAAGTTTCAACGACAAGATGACTCGCTACATCAGAAGTGGATTGGATTGAGAAACAACAAACCTCGACTCCATTAACGAAGAAGGACAAATATCCAAATGGACTACAGTGGAATCCGGTAGGTCTACAATGGTAATTTGTCGTTACTTACACGTTATACAGCAATATAAAAACCTCTAACAACACAATATCTCAGGAACCACAAGTATTACCGACAAAGGCAAACGTCCAAGGCAGATAGAATCAACAACACAAGACTCTGACAATGAAAATGCCTACAGTCCAGATTCCTCCACTCGAAACAAGAAGAAAGCAAGGTCTCATTCCGAACCAAATCTGAAGTAACGGCAAAAGAACCACAACAGTATACCATAGACTTCCTCCAGTCTATTTTTGGATCATTTTGGAAGCAATGACAGGTTTTTGCCACTGTCACTGCAAAAACAAAATCTCTACTTTCCTATCCTATAGGGATCCCCAACATTTTGTCCAACCTATTAACACTTCATCATTTTGAATGTTGTATGTACAACATGTACTGTACAATTATGTATATGGTTTCACAACTCCTACAACAAACTATGTAAATTCCACCATAACGGTGCGCGTAGAATCACCTTACTGTATTATATTTATGTATGTTCTGTTTGACCATATGGAATAATATCTAACGTATTCCAGTTCTTATTGCTTTTATTTCTGAAATAACTTATATAAAGTATTAGGTTTCTTCCCCCGTTACCCAGCTTTACTCCCATATTATTGCACTTCATATATATATATATGCATGTCATTTACATATCAACTGTGTAGGTAATTGATGTATGACTCATGCTGCGATATTGGCCTGAAGACTAAAGCTGATGATTTGAGTAAAACAACACTTGCTTAATGATTTCAGGTATGCTCGGTCCACTCGATCACTGTCTATCACCATGTGTGCCTCATTTAATTGTTTTCATCATACTTGCGGATTTTACCATACTCAAATAAATTTACATAAGCTATTTTGGAGTTCATTCATTGGGTTGTGGTAGATCGGTGGTAGTGGGTAGACTATAACAAAGCTCCTCAAAAAAATGTATATCTTCTTTTTCATCTCTGTGAAATCATTGGTTGATCCCCTATAGTTAATCTAACATACCAATACTTCCACCAAAAACATCTCATTAGTCATTTATTTTGATAAACACATTTCCTGTCTCGTTCAGCAGCCAAACTCTTTACAACATCATCAGGATACGTCCCCACCTTCACTATATCAGCATCGGTTATTGATTCACCATGCAGTTTGACTGGAATTGGCGGTGCATATGCATCATACACTCCCTCTTCTGTCTCATAAATGACTGCCGGAAAGTTGCTTTCGAAAGACATGTTACAACCTATTCAAAACTAGCTATAGCAAAAACTATTTTGTAAAACCAACAACCAAAAAAAGCCCTTGAGGAGTCTACAAAACCTCCACAAGACAACTTATAACACTTATTGAAAGAGGAAAAGGTTCACACAACATTAAATTTAGGAGTGGCAAAATTTGTCATTTAGTAAATAAATTGATAACAACAATTACATAACTAAACCAACACTTCACTCATTTCAAAAACCTCAAAAACCAAGCCTGAAGCTCCTGCAAATACCATTAAAGGTTCACTGCATCAAAGCTGTAACCATCAATGAACAACAACAACATCATAACAAACTCACTTTCGGTTTACACTTCAATAACTTACTAAACCTCATTTTTTCCATAAATTTTACAATTACACTTCTATACCTATATCTGCTTTCCAGTCACTCCCACCACCACAAAACACTAATCACATGTAATAAACAACTTCAAAATCATAACAACACAGGTTCACAAACCGGAACAAAACACAAAAAAAAAAAAAAAAACGTAAGGGCAAAACCGTGCGAACCACGGTCACTCCATCTAGTTTTATCACCATATCAAGTTGCTGTATTTTGTCTGATCGAGTCTTTTGTTTAAATAACTCTTTTGATCAAGTTGTCTTGGACCTGTGTGTTTGTTCTACTTGGATGTGCACATCTAGTTTAATATTATTTTGGATCATATCTATTTGATTACAATATTTGTTATTTGAACATATTTGCAAACGTGCCAATTTTTATTATCACAATAAATTAATTATCTTTGATCACTAAGGTTTTATAACACAAGCGAATAACTGACTAAGTTAGCTTCCGCCTTAGTTCTTTAGTACTTGTGTTGTATTATCGAAAAAGAGTTTATAAATTGGTCAACACTCTATTCACCCCCTCTAGAGTGTTTGTCTGTGCATTAACGATCCAACAATTGGTATCGGAGCTTGGTCACCTAGTGATCAAACTTTGGTATTAATTTTTGTGATCTTTTTTTAAGGTGCTTAATTATCCTATTTGTTTATTTTTCACATACAGTGCTTCACATATATTATTTTTTTTATAAGTATTGCGACTTGATATCTTTTTGGATTATAAATAGACTGCCACCCTTTGTGATATTTAATTATTTGAAATAAACTAAGTTCTTTGATATAATACACTTGCTCTTTGGAGTTTGGTATTTTGCAGAAATAATCCTTTGTCAATCACATACTCAATATGGGACGCAAAAGACGTTTGGCTCGATCTAAAACCTCTTCTAAAAGTCCTATGCATGAGTTGTCCCTTGGAGCTAAAATTGATGAACATTCGGGCAATAAAGGACAATCAAATTCTGAGGTCTCAGGCAACCAATCACAATCTTCTGAATGAAATTCAGAATCAAGCTACGGTTCAGAATCTGAAGAAACTCCTGACATCTTTGAAATTGCTAAAGTTTTCAAAAATAAATGTAAGTCTCTATTAAAAACTAATAAGGGACTCAAAAACGACATGGTTGAGAAAGACCAACTCATATGTTCCTTAATGAGCTCCTCAAATCAACTCGAATCAAAAGTTAAATCTCTTGAAGTTGATTTGAAGCAAAAGTCTTCCGACTACGAGACTGAATTAGAATCTTTACGAAATGAGAGAGATAAATTAAAAAAAGTTGTTAAACAGCTTGAAAACAATCTTTCTAGATTGGAAACTTCTCTCTCATCTCCTAAAGAATCCCCGGGTCACACTGAACCCTTTCATGGTACTTCTAAGGAAGAAACATTGAATGAGTCTGTAGTCACTGATCCCGAGTCTCAAATGGAAACTTTTGTGCCCCGACACATTACACTTGAACATGCATCACCGGCACAAAATGTTGCACCCAATAACACATCTAAGTATGCCTCATTGTCAAAATCACACACTTCACAGCATACTTGGAACACTAGAAATAATTTCAATAGGAGCATCATGCATATCAAGATGATAGAGAGGTTCTAGAACTATACTCCAAAGAACTACTCTTATCAATCTGATTATGAATCACGTAGAAATCATGCTTATAGGAATGCATCATCATATAGATATTATGCTCATAATGATAATTCATATAGATATCATGATCATAGGATTTGTCAAGCACCTAATTACACTTATAGGCAAAACATCCACACACCACAATTTGCCGAACCACACTTTTGGAAATCATATCATGATCATTCTCTTCATCATTCATACAATGATCCATATACATTTGACTCGTCTTACTCATTCTATCCCAACTACGGATTTTATGGTCAGTCAACTAGACCTGTATGGGTTAGAAAGACTGCATATAAACCCAAAGTTAGGAAAATTTGGGTACCTAAGAAAGTACAACCTAACCCCCAAGGACCCAAAGCATAAAGGGTACCATAGTCTTTTCTTGTCCTTGCAGGTTTATAATTTTTTTTTGTGAAACTATCACTTGATACAAGTCATCAATATTATCATACAAATCTTTTGGTATCAATGACATGGGAGTACTCTTTACTTTTTTACTACTTGAGTATTTTATGGTTCATAACTTTCAATCCCGCTTTTAAAATCTTATTTGATTAATTTTCAAACTAAGAGGGAGAAAGTAGTGTATAAAGCTTTTAAAAGTTAAATTACTTTCAGTATTAAAGTCTGAAAGCTTTAATTAAGGGGGAGCTTGTATTTAGGGGGAGTTATACTCTCCATGGTTTTTGAAACTATCCCTTAAAAGCTTTAAAAGTGTTATTTTGAAAATAAATCAAAGGGGGAGAATGTTGAGTATTTTGTGGTACACTAGTTATGTGTTGATTAATTTTCAAGTATAAAACTCCTCTCTTTCAAAGCTTTTATATAGTTTTCTATAAAGCTCTTTTTATATAGTATTATGATATGGTTATCCTTGTCATTATTTATTTAATTATATCATCTTTTGTCACTAACCAGCCACGAAGCTTTTTAGTTTAAATCATATGGCATCAATTTTGTGGTTAATTTGTTTTGCAGGTTTTAATTAGTTGATTAAATTAATTCATTAATCACTTATATGATTAATTGGTTATTTAATTAATTATTTGTATTCATATACTTGCTGGATCTGTTTTTATTAAAAGCCATAGTCCAACCCACATTTTATATAATAAATTAATTCGGCCTTCCCAAACAAATAATACCCATCAACTCTATTACCAAAAAGCTAATTCTTTCTATCAGACTTCGGCTGCCTCTCTGCAAGATGAAACGGCTCTTCAAAATTCTCTCTTGCATTAACTGCAAAATCACAGCCCCGATTTTTTGATACTGCATTTACCGTTTCTACTTCCACTTGAATGCATAATCCTTCTGGTTTCCTTCCTTAATCGAATCCCCATTTCTCTGCTCTTTTGATTCATCCTCGTGCCCAAATTCTATTTTTGAAAGGTTGAGTCTTTAGCAAAACGAATTCTCGATTTGTGAAGGCCTCGTAGCAGTTCGACGTTATGAGTTGATTTGAAATCATTGATGAGCTGCAACCGAATCAATTTCGGGAAGGCAAGGATTCGCAACCCGCAAATACGGTTGTGCCATGGCATTTTCCCTTTGCTCAAAATCGGAACTTTAATATTCCATTCTTTGTATTTCAGGGAAGTATTGTATTTCCTCTTTTTTAAGTTAATATCGTTTTTATTGTTCTGATTTGGACTATGATTCTGCCTGATTTTATGTCTATTTACTCTCTCCCACCCCACACTTGCCTTGGCAAGTGTGTCTAAAGGAAATAACTATGTCCACTCGTAGGGTAGTCAAAAGGAACGTGACCAAATTATCGGCTCAGTGGCTACGAATTATATGCTAAGTAACCAAAAACGGCTCAAATTTGGACGGTGTTCGGACTGCTCCTATAAAGGCTTAGGAGGGTTTAGAGGGATAATGTTGGGATGTTGGCTTTTGGCTCTGGTCGCTTCAATGAAATGCCTTTCCCGTCATCCTGAACCTACCCAGGGTGAATCCTTTTTATTTCGCCTCAAAACTAGGGGTACAGGTGTGTAAAGCAATCGTACTAAGTATAACCGTCATCAAACGTGTACTAAAAGTGTTCCGTATCGTGATATAATGGACTCATCCGGAGATTCACAAGGCTAAAAACCGTCAACCGTGAAGAACATGCACATATCATCGGTGTTAAAACCACGAAAAAATTTGAAAATGCCTAGAAATCAACTCGAAACCGAGTAAAACTAAGTTCATCACATAACGGCATAGTAAACTATGAAAACATGCGAATAAGCTAAGTCGTCCCACCCCTTTAGTGAAACACCGTCCTCGGTGTGTGAACGAAAAGGAAAAGAGACTTAGCTTAGTAGCCCGGCAAAATGGTGTGATCAAGTCCCGTAACGGTCGTGAGGTAAAGCATCCCGAATCCCTACATAAAGAAAAACATATCCCAAACATACGTGCACGGGACATGGTCCACGTGCCATAGCAAGTAATAAGGGGGAAATGCAGGGATAATCAAAATATTCGACCTCGTTACGTCAGAAAACACGAATAAGAGTAGTATATGGATAACGCATTAAACATGATATATAAAAATCCAAAATCATCATCCATCCATGAATAATCTAGAAAGCAAGTCAATAAGGCTAAAGTAGTGAAAAGAGGTGCCTTATGGCTTACAAACCAAGGAGAGAATAGCAGCACAAAAATGATCGCGAACCAAAAACCCTAGCCAAATCTAAATGGAGACTGAGACTCCAGCACCCTGACATAAGGGAAAACTAAGGACCGACTCGAAAGGAACAACATCGACTCTAAACTCCAGTCTGGTCCTCAGGAGGAGGTAGTGTGGGCTCAGAAGCAGAAGTAGTAGTAGTAGTAGCAGTGGCTGGGGCGGTCCCTGGTGTACTCGGGGTCTCTATGGTAGGAGCAGCAGTAGTAGTGGTAGCAAGGGCGGCGGGCAGCTGAGAGGTACCAAAGACCTCTCCGAGCGCTCACGGCACTCTAAAATCGCGCCTTGGCTGCATCCTCCTCTAAGCATAACTCGATGGCCTGCTCGATGAAAGACGTGAACCGGTAAGCTTCCTCATCTACCTCAAGCTCGGGAATGTCCGGGAGGTACCTTCCGAGCACCTGCACCTATTTGGTTAACGCGTTCAGTTGAATCCGCTGCCTGTCTAGCATATTCCGCAGCACATCCATCATCAAATACCGGGTGTGTGTCGGTAAGGGAACTGTGCAGATAAAATTAGATGAGTGCTCATCAACTGGCTCTGCCTCAGGACCCTGATCACCCCGCTCTTCATCACCCTCAACCTCTGCTCAACATCCCCCTCGACAGATGGTCCACCCGGTCCCGTCTCGGATAGCGGACTCAACAAAATTGGCTTCTTCAGTGATGCCGCTCATCCAAGTCATACTCCTTCCGGACCCACCTTCAAACATAAACCATTGAGTAGATGGATACAAACAAGCTTGGCTCTCTGATCTTTCCGGTTCTTCAGTGGTCACTTTATTGCACGGATTTTGTAAAATAGATAACCAATCAAAAGTGTGTCAAACCAAGACGCAATCAACAACACATAACAATAAAACACAGTTCTTTACTTGTACACAACTATGAAAAACTATAAAAACGTGTAATCACTTACTGACCAATAGGAGAGACTACAACCACGATGTTCTTCTCTTTTGTATGCCATAGAAAGCATGAACTTGTATCTCATCCGGTTCTGGAGTCAGTAATGATCTACTAGACACCACACTTTTCAACAAACAGATACAACACTTTTTGAGGGAAAATGTGGGATTCCTTGTGTTTTCGACTAGTGAGCAATCCTGTTAGTGTGACTTGCTATTTATAGCCCTTAAGGTGTGACTTAACCTTAAGGATTAAGTTTGAACACAATTTGAGAAATAATTGAGGATCTGTGGCACAATAAATAAAGATGATTCTCCGGCCTTGGTTAACCATGATTTGTATTTTAAGTCAATGAACTAAGTAAACTCTTTTAGGGTAGTACTAGTCAATGAACCTCACAATAATTTGGTTTCACCAAGCAATCATCTTAAATAGAAGTGACTATCCGGTCATAGCTACCAAGTTTTAGGTTTTATGGTCAATGAACCAAGTATGTCTGGTCAATGAACCATGGTATATAAGGTTAGCCACACAATCATGGTTATAATGGTTGATTTCTCTTAGTGGTGTCTTAATCACACAGTGTAAGGCACCTGAACCCTGGTTCAATTGCAAAGAATGCTTTCTTACCTTAATTGAACCAGATGTTAACCCATAGTCAAACCAATGAAGAAAATGATGCCAACCAACATTGGTTTAGTTTGAGTTATTTAGCCATCATTGGGTCACTACCCTCGATATTGGACTTGACCTGCACTTCATAGGTACACCCCCAATCCAACTAACCTAGGGATCGGGCAATAGCGAGGTCAAGCCATTTTATCGAGCGGTTTGGGTAGAGATTCACCAAACCGGGTAGTCTAATTACATAATAGAGAACTAACAAGTGAGGACAACACAACAACACTTCAGATCAAGTTTTTGTACACAATTATATTTTGACCACAACTTTCTAACCAAAGGTAATATTTTATCATTTGAATTTGTGTTTAAATGTATAATTAAATAACGTTTTTAAAGAGATTAGGTCATAATATAATGGGTATTATGGTTCGGGTGTGTTGGGATTAAAGAATAAGTAACATTAATGTAAAGAATTAAGTAGATCAACTACAAAAATTAGAGTTTAGTTTTTAAACTATTATCTAACATAAAATAAGGGATATCAAATAAATACATAACATTAAAATGTGTATTATGGTGTCTACGGGGTTCATTGAATTCATAAAAGTAGAATTTTCAGGTTGGTAACACAAAAAGGGGGTTTTAAACTTTTTGTCTTCAATTGTATTTTGACCATATTATTTTGCTTGGTGTAGTTTTTTAACATTTGAATTGTGGTTCGAATGGAACATTAAATAAGGTTTTAAAGGAATTTAGTTATAAAAGAATAATTATTATTGTGTGGGTGAGTTGCATTCAAAGAATAAGTAACATTAATGTAAGGAATTAAGGTGATCAAGTATAAAAAATAAGGGTTTTGTTTTCAAACTATTATGTAACATTAAATAAGGGCTCACAAGTGTATACGTAACATTAAAATGAGTATTATGGAATCCGTGTTTAGGATTCATTGAATGCGTAGAAGTATAGTAGAGTTTTCAGGTTATTACGCAACACAAAACGAAGGTTTAAATTTTTTTGTACACAATTATATTTTGACCATAATTTTCTAATCGGTTTAGGGTTTTACCATTTGAATTTGTGTTTTAATGTAACATTAAATAAGGTTTTTAAGGTGATTAGGTTATAATAGAATGAGTTTTATGCTATGGGTGTGTTGGCTTCAAAGAATAAGTAACACTAATTAATGTGATCAAGTATTAAAAATAAGTGTTTAGTTTTCCAAATATTATGTAACATAAAATAAGGGCTAACAAATAAATGAATAACATTAAAATGTGTATTATGGTGTATGTGTATAGGGTTCATTGCATTCGTAAAAGTAGTGTTTTCAGGTTATTAAGTAACACAAAACGAGGGTTTTATACCTTTTGTATACAATTGTATTTTGACCATATTATTGTGCTTGGTGTAGTGTTTTACCATTTGACTTGGGGTTTGAATGGAACATTAAATAAGGTTTTTAAGTGATTTAGTTATAATAGAATAAGTATTATGGTGTGGGTGAGTTGGCTTCAAAGAATAAGTAACATTAATGTAAGGAATTAAGGTGATAAAGTATAAACAAATTAGGGTTTAGTTTTTAAATAATTATGTAACATAAAATAAGGGCTATTAAGTGAATACGTAACATTAAAATTATTATTATGGCGTCCGTGTGTAGGATTCATTGAATGCATAAAATTAGAGTTTTTAGGTTTTTAGGTAACACAAAACGAGGGTTTTAAACTTTTTGTATACAATTGTATTTTGACCATATTATTCTGCTTGGTGTAGTGTTTTGCCATTTTAATTGGTGTTTGAATGGAACATTAAATAATGTTTTCAAGTGATTTTTAGTTATAATAGAATAAGTATTATGGTGTGGGTGAGTTGGGTTCATGGAATAAGTAACATTAATGTACGAAATTAAGGTGATCATGTATTAAATATTAGGGTTTTGTTTTCAAACTATTATGTAACATTAAATAAAGGCTATCAAGTGAATACGTAATATTAAAACGAGTATTATGGCATCCATGTGTAGGATTCATTGAATGCGTAGAAGTACAGTAAAGTTTTCAGGTTATTACGTAACACAAAACAGAGGTTTTCAAATTTTTGTACACAATTATATTTTGACCATAACTTTCAAATCGGTGTAGTGTTTAACCATTTGAATTTATGTTTAAATGTAACATTAAATATGGTTTTAATTTGATTAATTCATAATATAATGCTTGTTGGATCGATATAACGCAAAAATCAGATTACATGATTTAATAAATATGCTATTACAGAATGAACTATTACAAAATATATCAAGAGAGGTTCAAAATACATCCAAGTACAGATTAGAAATGTCTAAAACAATTCTGATTACAAGATGATAGACAAATACAGGCTTATAACATTAGCAGGTTCAAGGGTGCAACAGAGAGTACACCAGCAAGATCTCAACAAAAATATTCAGCAGGTTGCAGGCAGAAATTACTTCTCAGCAGGACAGATAATATTCAGCACTTAAGTTGTTGACACAGCAGATACAATAGTACCAATTTATTAGGTTCACAGACACAGAAAACATTGTTTATAGCACAACAGAACACCAAGTTCAGTGTAATACAGATGGAGCAACATGTGATACAATTAAACAATAACTTTAGCAAGATGTTCAAGGCGATGCAGATTTGTTAAACATTGTGAAAATAGTGTGTGTGCAAGGCAGTCAAACATCAAGTTGTGAATTTATCAAATTATCAAGGCCAAGCACAGATAGTCACAAGAGTGTCAAGAATTTCAACACTTGACCTCAATGAGTTTGAGTCAGTATTGAAATTCAGTGATGGTAACAAGTAAGGGATAAACACAAACACAAAGACCACACCTAGACTTGGTGTCCCCTTCGACCACACCACTTAAAGCCAAGAAATGACCCCCAAGTCTATCCACTGACAAGTTCCTTTATCACATCAAACCGAAGACCTTATGTGGTCACTTTATTGCACGGATTTTGTCAAATAGACAACCAATCAAAAGTGTGTCAAACCAAGACGCAATCAACAACACACAACAATAAAAAAACAGTTGATCCCTTGGAAAAGCTAACACAAGTTTAGGGGGGGAGTGAATAAACTTGTCACTAAAAACTGGATTTTAAACTTTTACTGCTCAGTTAAAACTTGTGTGGAGTTGAGTTGACTGAGCTGAGTCTAAGTCATACTGACTTATACAAAACTAATCTTGTTATTCTCCGTGAAAGGTGAGTGTGTAAAACTGAATTCTGGTGAATATCACTTTGTGAGCTATGAGTTGTGAAACAATCAGTTCTTAGTATGCTGTGTAAACAATAATAAATGATGTAATAAATAAATTCCAAATGTAAGTGCGTAAAGAAAATGAAACAAGAGTTATAGAGGTTCCAGGTGGTGTAATCCTGTCAGTTCTCTCTTCCCCTGTGGCGTAGGAGGAAAATTTGACTAGAACTTCTTGAGATGAGCCGTTACAAAAATTCCTAAGCAATAGTCCTTGGCTAATCCTAGCTTCACTATCTAAACACTTATAGAATAGGTGGAATGGCTGCTCTGCAATTGCTTGAGTCACTGGTCCTTGAAAGGTTACATATGCCTCTTCACACCAGCTACCACCACAAACACAATCTACCTGACTACTAATACAACTGTCCGGGGAGAATCCTTCACCGGATTGCTTCACAGTCTAAACCTTTGATTAAGAATCAAAGTTGGGCTGAGATTCAATAAATTGATTCTTGTTTGTGTTTCTTCAAAGTGTCTGAATCTAGATGAATTCTGTATAGCTTGAACTCTTGAAGAAATTCTTGATTGATCATGTTTAGCAAAGATGTCCTTGAACCTGGTGGAATGCTACTGAGAAGATGATAGCAATTCGAATGAACGAGACTAGTGCACAAAATGCTTGTAATCTTGTTAATTCTTGGTAAATCTTGCTGTATGATCCTTGGTGCAATGTCCTCTATTTATAGTGCTTAGGTCCAACGTTCATCTTGCTTGAATTCGAATTGTATCAACATCTATCTTGTAACGGCTATATTTTGTGACCGTTCTGAGTTGTCAGTATTTTCATCCAATAAAAATGCTTCCTTTACAACGTTCGAAAGTACTATCAGTTTGTTGGATGACTGAATTATAAAACTTAGTTTCTGATCGCTTTTATCTGAGTTTGTCGATTGTCGCTTTCTTAATCGACTTGGAGCGATTAATCGAGATTTTACTCTTCTTCAAATATCAGTAATCCAGTTTTTCATCTGATTATTATTGACTTAATCAAAGTACACCATAAGCATATATCATCTAAGAGTTCATTCTCCTTATGACTCTTAGGTCTTCATACAATATCCATAAAGTCGATTCAGTCACCAAAAACTTGCACAAATCTACCTTTACACGATCTCGAGTTAGTGATCTTCATAATCGAGTTTAAACCTCGATTCTTCAATCTTCAATAATCGAGTTTGTGTCCTCGATTCTTACTGTCTTATAGATAAGCCAATCGAGTACGTGTCCTCAAATAACTTACCTACTTGATTACGAGTGAGCTTGATTTTAGGTGTAGTTTGATTCATTCGATGACTTGTCTTTTCGGTTTCTTAGATGATTTCCGCTTTTCTAAGTGATTTCCGCCGATTTCCACGACACAACTATCTATTACGATTTGTCTGCGATGTAACATATACAAATATCGGACTCTAGTAAAACCTATACATTTAGTTCTAGACATCTTTTATCTTTTCACTATAACAGCTAGCTTCAGCACTTCAATGGGGTTAAGATAATAAATGATTAAATATGATGAATTATCATCAAAACATAAATTTTATTTCCAACAATTTCCCCCTTTTTTATGATGCCAAAACTCTCCTTAAAAGAAAAGCTTAAAGATAAATATAATTGGAAACAATGTAAAACTGGAAACTGGATTTCATTAAGATATGCAAAAACTGGAATAGTTACACATTAGTAAAAACTCAAATAAGAGCTAAAACTGTTTTACATGGCTCTTTGTGTAACTAAATGAAATTTCCTTTCCTTATCATGAAGTCAAACGCTCTTTCTAGCGTCGTGTCTTCCTTGTATAAAGTTCTATTATAGTCTACTTGACTAGATAGCTTCCACTTTCTCCATACAACTAACTTTGGTAAAGATGATTCATCCTTGTAGTAGTTTTCAAATTCTGCAACATCAACTTTCATTTGTTCAGTTTTGTCTCTGATCTGCAACTTTTCTTCAATCTTCTTCATCTTCTTATAGTGTGCCATCCTTTGATTGTGATACTAGTCAGATAAGAAGTAGACAAGAGATTCTTCATAAGTTATGTCTTTGTACTTCAGCTTGATGCTGTTGTGATCAGTGACAAACTTCATCCATAGATCCTTTGTTAAAGTAGCTCTCCTTTCTCCAGGTTGACTTTATTTTTCAATGAGCTGTTTGTCAGTTAGTTCTTTTACAAGAACATAAGGATCTACTTTTGACTTGTATATCTTCAGTTCTTCTTCCAGATTCATCTTCTCATTCAGTAGTCTCAGCTTTTCTTCTTCAGCTTCCCCCTTTTTGGCCTCATACAACTGATTTACCAACTGTATTTAAATGCCATTGTGCTTGAGCATGTGTCGCTCTATCTTCCATGGTTGAGACTTCAAGTTTCTCTTTAAGACTGAGAGTTTCTGATGCTGAGCTATAAGATGATTTATGAATAATATCCAACTTGGTGTGGACCGAGACGCCATCTTCTTCTTTCGATAATCCAAGTATCCATAAATGATTTTCAAAAGGCCATTGTAAGAATCCTTTTGGTTGAGCATAATCTTCAGATTTTTTTGTACTTTGCTCATTTCATCTTTTGTCAAAAATTCAGATGGATCTGTTGCTTTTTCTTGTTGAATCTTAGGTGAGTATCATCATCAATTACCATGAGTTCTTCGATTCTCATCCTTTCCATATGTTTGCTGGTTGTCAGTTGATTGGTTTCCAACTGGCAAATCTTTTTGCTGATTAGCAGTTTGAGCTTGAGGGTGAAATTCAGTTTGCAAATCTGTAGCCTTATCAGCTTCTTTCTTCAATTCATCATCTTTGTCATCATCCTTCTTCTATTGATTATCTAAAACTGATAACGTGGCTGATTTTCCTCATTTTGCTATCTCAGTGAATCTTCTGAAACAATTTGTGAGAAACTCATTCATTGGAAATAGAGTGTATAAATCCTTGATTTCAAGTTTTTCCAACAATGACTTTTCTTCACTTGCTAGAGTAGCTTCTCGACAATCTTCTGCCTTGAGTTTCATTTTCATCAGCCTGATGATTCTCGACTTGGAAAAAGCCGAGATGGTTCTTGAGCTTGTTGGTGAGTGGTTCTTCTTGAAATTGACGTTGCTCTCTTTTCAAAGATGCATAACGGAAACTTTTCTCGATATCTTTTGTTGTAACCGAGAAACAATTCCAAAGAGCAATAATGGCTTGTCTTGTGGCTTCAATCGCTGGTTGTTCCCTCGCTTTGTGCTAACCGACTTGAAGTACATGGGAACAAACATTTGCCAACTGACTTAACTTTCAAGTCAGCTTTTCACTTACCTCCTTTGTGTTCATCTATCTGCTGAGACACAATTTTCTTCTTGGCTTTAGGTTGAGAAGTCATTTCTTTCCTAGAAGGAATTAGTGCTACATCTCCAGTTGATATATCCATTCTTTGTATAGATGCAGCGCCAGTTTGTTCTGCTGCATTTCCTTCCTTGAGTCGTTCTAGATAGTGTTGAATCACTCCACTGAGTGTCTTTTTCAGTCGAAAACTCCCAACTGTTCCACTTCAGCTAAATGTTGTAGTTTTAACTGATTAAACACATAACCTGCCCAATTTAATTCAAATTCATCCCATATTATGTTCATCGATAAATGTCGTGCTCGAGACAACCTGGCTATTCCTTTGTATTGCCGATTACATTTCTCTTTGAGCCATTTGGTTTGAGAGCCCAAATTCAAGTTTGAGATCGTTGACATGAGTATCAACATCTGTTGGTTCATCTCTTAAAGAAATTTGCATGAGAAATGCATTCCTTTGGAGGGGTAAACAACTCAAATCTATTGATTTCACAACTGGATCTTTGAAATCAAATAGTAACCTGATGACATGTTCATTGACAATGATTCTTTCGCCACGAACCTTTGTGATGAGGGATTGTCTTACCAACCTCATGTTCTCCCATAACTATAAGATCCTTTCTACATGACGTTCTTCTTTGAGTGTAACTTCCATGATGTCTCTTAATCCTTGCTGACGTTTGATCTTCTCGCAAATAAGACTGGCTAACAGAGTGTTGTTGCAAATTTCTTCATATTGCTCGAAGGATAAAGTATCCAACTCAGTAATGAGTCTTTCTTCTTGTGATTTCTTTGAGGCTGCCATTGATAAATTTCTGAATTTTGAAGAGAAATATAATTTTTGGCTGTTTGAGAGTGAAAGATTGGATTTTTCTTATGTGTGTGTGAAAAGAGGGTGGATATAGGTGGTTTTGTAAGACGGTTTAGTGAGTGGGTATATGATTTTGTCGGGATTTAGTATACAACAAATAAGGACTTTTGCGACACTTTATTTGTGGCATTTTGATAATTGTCGTAAGTGTACCGGCATAAGCTACTAATTGCCACAAAAGTACGACATTTTTTGCCACATATTTCTTATGACGCTAATTGCCGACAATTAACCGGCACTCATTGTTTATGTCACAAATACATGGCATTTTTTGTGGTGGTTTGATGTTATGTCGCATAACACATGACACTTTCCCGACATTTCATGATAATGCTGCAAAATTTGTGTTAATATCAGGGAAATTTGAGGATATGTTGTCAAATGCATGACAAGTTTCACCTGGCCATTTCTTACGCCTAAAATACAACACTAGTTATAGTGTCTTTGTATTATGTGGTAAAATATAAGAAGTAATACGTCTTTTAATATGGTTTTTCATGAAATAAAATCAAACAAAACAAACGCATATATATATATATATATATATATATATATATATATATATATATATATATATATATATATATATATATATATATATATATATATATATATTCTTAAATTAGAGGGGTCACTTGTACACGGTCATCCTCTACCTCCATTCGTATCAGAGAATACTGATCCAATAAATTTTTAGTGTAGTTCTGGGATGAAAAACAATATTTTTTTATCTAAAAAAATTATTCCAGCAGGGTCATTGGAGCTAAAACTAATTTTTTTTAACAACAAAACTACATTTTTAACAACAAAATTGTATCGTTTGAATACTAAAATAAAAAATTTCGAATGTCAATGCGGTCACGCGACCTCTGGAATGAATAGATCCGCCCCGGATTCGTATGATTAGTAAACCTAATTCCCAACTGAGATTTTGTTATATAAGTTGTTTGATCAAGTTTCTTGGTTAAATAGGTTGAGATTGTTCTTTTTTAGCTGCCGTTATTTATTTAGTTAGTGGATAAAAAACTACTGTCTTTAAATGAAATAAAAAATTATTTGCAATTGTCAATACTACCGCTAAATTAAATTGTAAAGTTTCTTTAAGGGGGGTTCGATCAGTGTACCTCAAGGTCCAAAAATACACTGTGAACCACTGTGATCCACTGTGCTAAGAAGTTTTTTGTACATCGTGCGGTTATACTAAATAAATAATAAAATTTTGTTGTATTTAATTACAAATAATATAATTATTTAAAAAGCATATAACATTGATCTAAAAAACACGCCTAGAGTATATATAACAGTCAAAATGGAATGAATAATTTTATGTTTTCTTATTTTTTTGAGGGAATAATTTTCATTTTTATTTTTATTTTTCTGTTTTATAAGTATATCATTTATAAATATTAGGTACAAATAAAATAAAAATAAACAACTTATTATATGTATGTTATTAAAGCATTTATATACTTACAATACTACTTGTTTTTAACATTATAATGAATTTCAATTAAAATCAAATTGTTGTATATATATATATATATATATATATATATATATATATATATATATATATATATATATATATATTTATTGTTTTATTGTTTTGCTTAAAAGCCCCCGATATCGAAAACCCACTGGTCCGACTAATCCGGAAATCGGCCCAGATCGTTGTACATATATTAATAAATAGCATAAGTAATAAAAAAGCTATCAAATTCACGTTAAACAATATCATGAACATAAGTTTTTTTTAAAATTTTTTTTTTCTATTTTCCCCAAAGCAATATAATGAACATATGTTTATCACTGTAATTTGCATGGCTGAACTTGAAAGTGAACTTCTCATTAGCCCGATCAACCCAAGATACTTTAATCGGGTTAATTACATATTAAATTGACGGTTGATCAAGCTTGATCGATCAACCACAAACATTATAATTGGCTCAACTAAATGTTGAATTGACGATTGATCATGATTGATCAACTATAAACACTCTAGTTGAGTTATCCCGAACCTCAAACTTATAGCCCGTCAAAACTCGATAAATCCTAAACACTATAATAGGTTAATCGAACATCAAAATGATGGTCGATCAAGCCCAACCAACCTCAACAATGTAAATAGGTTAAGTTAACCTTAAATTGATGATCAATCAAACCCGAGCAAACAAAACACTCTAAACGGATTAAGCAAACCTTAAATTAATTGTAGATTGAGCCTAATTGACACTAAACAAGCAGTGGTAGCGGGGTAAGTGTAACGCCCCGCTCCCGGATACCGAGCCCTTATCCGGAAGAGAAACGTTCGGCGCGTATAGCATTAAATAAGTCTAATATTATACGCAAGCCTCTACGTCGTCGTATCAAATAAAAGCAAACGGAAGCTAAAAAGACTCGGGTAAAAACATAAAAGCTACTATGAATAGAAATTAACCATACTAAAGATGGAAATGTAACTTTATTACATCAAAAGGAAAAATACGAAGTCCAAAATAAACGTACGACAAGTCTCGAAAGACCAAAAGCCTACTCCAAAGGTACTACAAGTCTATCTAAATGAATGACAGCATAAATGAAAGATAAATCTTCAACGTGGCGTCGTCAAACGTCGTCACCGAAATCCTCCTCTAAAACATGCTCAACCTGTTCGTCTTCTCACCCCACAATGCATACAAAAGAAAATGCAAAGGAGGTAAGTACAAAGTACTTATTAAAAGTGAGAAGCTATGACAACAGTTATAATCTATAAAGAAAAGATATTTGATCGTTTAGTTATTTATGTGTGACCGACTCAATCTGGGGTTCATTTCATGTCCATCAACATGAATTGACTAAACGTTACTACTTAGCTTATCTGTGTTACAACCGCACTCAAGGGCACTACGCGCATCCACCTTAGCAGAGTCCCTCCGTACTTAGGGTCATTATGACCTACGGAGTTCTTCCACCTCAGGGACACTCTTTTGCAACATATTAGTGGATCACACCAATATCCACGAAGTCTAGAAAAGGTAGACTCCGATAGCACGCTTGCGTCGCATGATGAGAGTCCTCTCTGTACTTAAGGTCTTTTGACCTCTGAGTTCCTCCACCTTCGAGGTAGCACATGCATCGCGATTTAGCCTGGTGCCTAGCCAAGAGAGACATGTTGTTTAATCTTTTACTAGTCAAGTACGTTGATTATTAGGATGATTAACTAGCCACCTAAGTGTTTTCAAATAATCTCCCTCACACAAACTACTCTCTTCCTAGACCACTAGACACGGACAAGTCCTAGCAATTACACAGACATTGATGATGGCTAACTAATCAAAGCACAAGCCTATCATGCTCTTCCAACGGATCCGAACTTCAACTCCCTTTAAGAGTACATTCGGTGTTTTAACTGAATGAATCAGAAGCTCAATTCAGGCTTGCTCAAGTTTATACAGTGTTAACATATCACGTTTAAAGGTTTATAAGTGATAAAACGTACTTATAAGGCTGAACAACACCCAAACGCCCGTTTAAAGACATGGACGCCCGTCTGGAACCTACTGGACGCCCGTCCACTTTCCCCAGACGCTCGTCCACCCTAAGACAGCTACAACCTGAATGTAAAATAACACCTCGACGCGCCCGTCGAGAAACCAGACGCCCATCCGAAATGTGACCAAGGCGGGCGCCCGTCCACGTAAGCGAGCACGCCCGTCGACCTGGGTTTCGGCAAGAACCCTAAAATCCTCAAGTTCGATCCAAATCAGTTTCTAACCCAAAATAACAGCAATTTAAACATAGTAAAACGTAAATAAACATATCTAACCATTCCAAGAACACCTATGATCCTTGATCAACGAAAAACACATCTTCCTAGCATTAAAACATCTTAAACACCTTAAAACTTGATCTAAACCTTATAAACGATAATTGGAATCATAGGAAGAGCCTCTTTACCTTAATTGCCTGCAACACCGACAAAGAAACACCCGAAAGAATCGCAACAATTGTTGATCCTCAACCCCAAAACCTATGTGATCAACAAGAAACCCTAAAATCCTATTTCTTCTTTGAAAACCAAAACTGAAAGAGCCTGAAAAAGCAGAAGATTACCTGGCTTCTTGCCGTGAAACTATTTTTAGATTAATCTACGCTTCAAGACGATCGTTTCAACTACTCATGGGAAGTCAAAAGATGTTATTTTCCAAAGTTGCGTCTCTCGCTGGCGATTACTTTTCTCTCATGCGGCATCTTGATCAGATGAACGGATTGATCACACGGTTCTTCCTATTATTTCATCTTCTTCGCTGCGTTGCTTCTTCTCATTGTGCGCCGTTCCTCTTTATTTTCCTTGAAGAAGATGCGCACTGGACTAATGAATAAATTTGGGAATTTATTTCTTTTTATAGCCATTAATTAAATCCTTTATAATTAATAGCTAAATCCTATAATTAAATCCTTTTTAATTAAATAAATAGGATAAATAATAATTAGGTCGAAACTCGAATGTAACCAAGAGGTACTTGAACTCTGGACTTGCGAAGCGTTTCGTCTCCTAACTCGTACAGTCTTCTTCTTCTTCCATCTTCCCAACTCTTCCACCTCTCTTGAGCTATCTCGAGGTGGCGACGATCTACTTCAATCTTTTTGTTGGCTTGCTGTATCAACTCTGGTCTCGTACTCCGTTGTCGCTCCAATTCATCCCAGAAACTCGTGTTGCTCTATCTCTATCTTCATGAAAGATCTCCAGCAGTATTGTTCCTGTTCTTGTACTTCTTGGTCGCTCCGAGAGGAACTGCAATTGTCATCTCGAGGTTTTCATTCTTCATTGTCCTTCCCGATCTTCCGCACTCGAACCCCAAGTGATTCCGATGCCAACGGTTTCCATCTTCATCTAACTTCGTGACCAATGGTGGTTGGGCTCCAAATGCACTCACTTGTAACCGAAACCACTAGATCTTTGTCTTGCTTCTTTTTACGAATTCATCGATCGCCTCGAATCTTGCAATCATCGGTTTACCACTCTTTGCTTGCTCCTGTGACCTATGTCACGAGTGCTTGAGCTTTCCCCAACCGACTCACCGCTTCACGGCATACGTGACTTCTTTCGATCTCAACTTCCTCATGGCACCACGAGCTTGCTGAAGAACTGCAAGGATACCGGCTAAAAGACTTCTAAGACTAATTGGGAATGGAGAACATGCATCTGCCATCCTTTCTCTCTGACGGTCTGATCCAATCCTCGTGCCAATTAGGTTTAACTTGGAAAGTAAAAGAAGTTGAAAGTAACAAGTTGAGTACCAGGGTGGTATGTCAACTAGGTAAGCCAAGAAGGGTACAATGCACTTGAAATAAGAAAGGTTGCTTGGGTTACAAGCAAAACAAGAAAAAAATCCGCGTTGGAGAAAGTTGAAGTTGGTTCTGGAATGAAGAAAGAGGCACTGTATCATAATACAAAAGATGGCCACTAGAAGGACAACAAAGAACACCTTGCAGATGAAGTTCTTTTAAGAGAGTGGGATTCCGCAAGATACGGTGGTCTACAAGGACTTCAGAGGCAACTTGGAAGAATGGTAATAGGCTTTCATATAAACCTTTAGAAAGTGGAGACGTTAAAGGAAACATCACCAGATGGACTTGAAGATATTCTCAATGTATGAAAAGAGAACACCGAGCTTGAGAACATTAAGGAAGTGACCTTGATTGTTAATCATTTGATTAACAAAGATGGATGTTGGCGAACTAGAAAAAAAATCTTCAGTTCACATGAGTTTCGTAAGGGAAACATCACACAACGGAAAAGCAAAGTAAAGGTGCAAGGTCAAGCACCAGAAGGACTAGAAAGATAGAAATCAAAAGAGAGCAATAATTTCATCATGAAGGAGCCATGGAGACAAAACGAGTACACCAAAAGGTCTCGAGTAAGATAAACACATGTCAAGAAGTGTCCAAGTTTGCAATAGTCAAGCAGAGGTTATTACGAGATTTAAAAGAAGTAGAAATTTCCTCAAGGAATTGTAAGGGAATATCAAAAGTCCGGATAAGTAAGCGGTAAGCAAGATTTTTAAGTGAAGAGGAAACGACACTTAAGAATTCTTTGGGTAAGGTTTGATTTCCAAGAATTAATTCGAAAGTTTCAAAGGAAGTTTAAACGATTATTGATGATTCAAAACAAAGATTCAAGGTTGCGATGCTTTCGAGAGGAATAGTACAATTGCCAAGGAATAAATGCTCAAGGTTAAAATAAAATAGACTTTCAACCGTGTAACAAAATTGGTATAAAGCGCCAAGCAAAGTGGGAAGTCAAAATGATGTATATGGCGGTTCATGGCTCTAAATGGCCCGAAAGAGATTTAAAACTGAAGCGTACAAGGTGCAATAACCTGAAATGGAGATCAAAAGTTTAGGAACTCAAACGTCGATTGGCTAAATAAGTTCGGAAGGCATCTTGAAAAATTCTGCCTTCTGCTTGAAACTAGTTTAGCCAAAATTGATAGAAGTTTAAAGATAAGTAACTGAAGAGGAATGTCATGATAGGCTTAAAAATTGACCAGCAAAAGAAGATATGCATACCTTAGAGGAACAGGCAGCATTAGGTGAAATAGTTACAATATCGACACTACCCTTAGGAGGGGAGGTGAGAATAAACACAAGTAAAAAAGAATGTTCTGACATTAAAAGGTTCAGCAAACTTTGAATTTGCATGAATGATGGGAGTGCGACAATTTAGAACTTTGAAGGGAATTTGTTTCTTGATTTGAAAAGTAAGAAAGAATGAATTTGTTCAAAATAAGGGCTTATGGAGATATGTTTCGAAGATAATTCATGACACCAAGCAGAGAGGATTTGTTACGTTTTAAGATCTCAAATGAGCGATTACATGAGAAACAAATTACCAGAAAAGGTATATTTATAAAAGGGCACGAAAATGGTCTGAACATCAAACATGGCATGCTGGAGGATAGCATCTTAATTCTTGTTTAACACTGCAAAAGAAACTATAACGTTAGCTTTATAAGCCTCCTACTAAAAGGTTTAACTCAGGAAGAGAACAAACTTCAGGGAACTCCTAAACATAACAGTCGTAACTTACTACCCTCTTAGCCCAAACTCTAAGTCAAGGAGGTGAAAATTCCTTTTAGGTTGCTGTGTAGGATTTTTACTCTGGTTCTGACATTATCAATTTGTACAGAACAAACGAAGAAGAATTTGAGCACGATCCAAAGAGAAAAGATTTAAATACCGGAGTTTTCCAGGTGATATAAAAATATTAGAATTTTTGAATGAAAGTAAGTTGGTCAAAAACAGTTATTTCTGACGATAGCACAAGCTGCCAGAATTTTCAGATTAATAAACACTGTGTTGAATTGCAAATCGAGATCAAACGAAAAAGAATATGAACTTAATTCCAAAATAGAAGCTGTAGATAAAATTGTTGTCTGCAACATATCAAAAATTCAGGTCATTTGAAGATTTTTAACCTGTTCAAAACAGAAGAAGAAGTGAAGGTGCTGCTGCAGATTTTCTGGACAGAGTGTCCGGTATAAACATGAATTTTCTGAACAATCCATAATGATTATCGAGTTGGTGTAAAAGAAGAAATTGTAGATAAGACAGTAATCTACTTTGCTTAAAATTTTCAGAATTTTTTAGAGTGGGGAAAGATAGTCTTATGTTAAAGGAAGAAACACGGAAACAAAAGCATTCACTCATGTTGGGTAAGTCCAAACACGAGGACAATGAAAAGTATGTGCCAAAGTAAGAGACCTTTATCACTAAGAGTTGAAACGACTGAGGAGTACTTGGGAATAATAGGGTTACACATGGAGTTAAGTGTAGAACCATCTCAAGCAAAGCAAAGGTCAAAGAATGTTGATGAACTCAACCAAGTGATAGTGAAAAGAGAAAGTGGGGACTTGTAGAAATTTGAATCAAATATCATTCTCTACAAAGTTAGGCCAAGATAAAAGTAAACTTAGATATTCATGTGTAGAGAAGGTGAAGAGATTTCAATAGGGAAAGTAAGGGAAAAGAAATCAACCAAGAGGACCTCGACTTTAAGATGTAGGCATAAGACTCCGATCCCAAAGTTTTACTTAAAGGGTTTCACTTAATCCTATGTGACCGGAGATCACGGTTTGGAAACTTCAAAGAAGAAAGAGTTTCTACTAAGGATACTAGGAGAAACAGCCGAGGTGATCACATAAAATATGTGAATTGAGAATTCAACCAAACCTCCGTCTAAGATGACTCTTCACTTGGTCCTAGTGGAACTTAACCACGGTTTAAGATTCTTAGTCTTACGAGGATTACCACCAAGCTCAAGTTCTAAAAGGTCTAAAGGATTCTTATCTTAGAAGAGAAGCCTAGAATAGAAAGGACGCTTCTCTACGATACCAAGCTGTGCGCCCCCCACTCCGGATACCGAGCCCTTATCCAGAAGAAACGTTAGGCGTGTATAGCATTAAATAAGTATAATATTATACATGCAAGCCTCTACGTCGTCAGTATCAAATAAAAGCAAGCGGAAGCTAAAAGACTCGGGTAAAAACATAAAAGCTACTATGAATAGAAATTAACCATACTAAAGATGGAAATGTAACTTTATTACATCAAAAGGAAAAATACGAAGTCCAAAATAAGCGTACGACAAGTCTCGAAAGACCAAAAGCCTACTCCAAAGGTACTACAAGTCTATCTAAATGAATGACAACATAAATGAAAGATAAATCTTCAACGTGGCGTCGTCAAACGTCGTCACCGAAATCCTCCTCTAAAACATGCTCAACCTGTTCGTCTTCTCACCCCACAATGCATACAAAAGAAAATGCAAAGGAGGTAAGTACAAAGTACTTAGTAAAAGTGAGAAGCTATGACAACAGTTATAATCTATAAAGAAAAGATATTTGATCGTTTAGTTATTTATGTGAGACCGACTCAATCTGGGGTTCATTTCATGTCCATCAACATGAATTGACTAAACGTTACTACTTAACTTATATGTGTTACAACCGCACTCAAGGGCACTACGCGTATCCACCTTAGCAGAGTCCCTCCGTACTTAGGGTCATTATGACCTACGGAGTTCTTCCACCTCAGGGACACTCTTTTGCAACATATTAGTGGATCACACCAATATCCATGAAGTCTAGAAAGGTAGACTCCGATTGCACGCGTCTCGGCGAGAGTCCCTCTGCAGTACTTAGGGTCTTTTGACCTCTGAGTTCCTCCACCTTCAGAGGTAGCACATGCATCGCGATTTAGCACAGTGCCTAGCCAAGAGAGACATGTTGTTTAATCTTTTACTAGTCAAATCGTTGATTATTAGGATGATTAACTAGCCACCTAAGTGTTTTCAAATAATCTCCCTCACACAAACTACTCTCTTCCTAGACCACTTTAGACACGGACAAGTCCTAGCAATTACACACGGACATTGATGAATGCTAACTCATCAAAGCACAAGCCTATCATGCTCTTTCAACGGATCCAAACTTCAACTCCTTTTAAGAGTACATTCGGTGTTTTAACCGAATGAATCGAAGCTCAATTCAGGCTTGCTCAAGTTTATACAAGTGTTAACATATCACGTTTAAAGGTTTATAAGTGATAAAACGCGTACTTATAAGGTGAACAACACCCAAACGCCCGTTTAAAGACATGGGCGCCCGTGCGGAACCTCTTGGGCGCCCGTCAAAGCCGGCGCCCGTCCACTTTCCCCAGACGCTCGTCCACCTAAAGACGACTACAACCTGAATGTAAAATAACACCTCAGGCGCCCGTCCGAGAGAAACCAGGCGCCCGTCCGAAATGTGACCAAAGCGGACGCCCGTCCACATGAAAGCGAGGCGCCCGTCCGACACAGGTTTCGGCAAGAACCCTAAAATCCTCAAGTTCGATCCAAATCAGTTTCTAACCCAAAATAACAGCAATTTAAACATAGTAAAACGTAAATAAACATATCTAACCATTCCAAGAACACCTATGATCCTTGATCAACGAAAAACACATATTCTAGCATTAAAACATCTTAAACACCTTAAAACTTGATCTAAACCTTATAAGCGATAATTGGAATCATAGGAAGAGCCTCTTACCTTAATTGCACGCACACCGACAACAAAACACCCAACAAGCGCAACAACAATTGTTGATCCTCAACCCCAAAACCTATGTGATCAACAAGAAACCTAAAATCCTATTTCTTCTTTGAAAACCAAAAGCGAAAAGAGCACTGAAAAGCGTAAGATTACACGGCTTCTTGCCGTGAAACTATTTTTAGATTAATCTACGCTTCAAGACGATCGTTTCAACTACTCATGGGAAGTCGAGAGATGTTATTTTCCAAAGTTGCGTCTCCTCACGCTGATTACTTTTCTCTCCTGCGGCATCTTGATCAGATGAACGGATTGATCACACGGTTCTTCCTATTATTTCGTCTTCTTACTACGTTGCTTCTTCTCTTGTAGCGCCGTTCCTCTTTATTTTCCTTGAAGATGCGCACGAGACTAATGAATAAATTTGGGAATTTATTTCTTTTTTATAGCCATTAATTAAATCATTTATAATTAATAGCTAAATCCTTTAATTAAATCCTTTTTAATCAAATAAATATGATAAATAATAATTAGGTCGTAGCAAATACGCCCAATAACTATTTTACCCTTTTACGAAAAGTCGGGATGTTACAGTAAGTGAACATCAAATTGATCTCGATCAACCGGATCAACCCTAAACATTGTAATTCGGTTATCTAAACCTCGACTTGACGGTCGATACAACTCGATCAACGAAACTTAGTAATCGAGTTTAACTTAACCTTGAATTGATCAACGATCAAGCCTAATCAACCCCAAACATTCGAATTGGGTAACATGGACATCAAATTGATGTTCGCTCAAAGCCTAGTCAACCACAAAACTATAACTCGGTAAAAGCAACCCTAAACTGACGGTCAATCAAGCCTAATCAACCATAATCATTGTAATTAGGTTAGTTGAACTTCATTTTGAACTTTTATTAAGCCCTATTAGCCAGAGAACTTTAATTAGGTTAACTAAACATCAAATTGATGTTGATCAGGTTTGATCAACAACAAACATTGAAACTGGATGAGCTGAACGTCAAATTGATGACCGATCAATCACGATCAACCATAAACACTCTAATTGGGCTAACTAAAACCTAAAATTGATTCTACGTCACCTAAACATTGTAATGGGTTAACTAAACATCAAATTGATTGTCGATCAAGCCTAACTAAGCTCAACAATATTATCAGGTTAACAAAACCTAAATTGACGGTTGGTCAAGCTTTGATCAACCACAAATTCCATAAATGGGTCATGATAAGCAAAAGTGAAATAACTATTATTACGTAGAACAATTTAACTATAAGGCATGGTTGTTTGAGTTCATTTTATTTTATTTTACTTTACGATTTCTTGAAACCCTTTATCATCATTTATATGTTGTGTTGTAAGGTGAATATATACATATACATCTATATAATTATTTTTTTGAGCAACCCGGCAATGGAAATAAAATTAATTTTGATCAAAATCCAGAAATTACCCGATTGTATATTCTACAAACCCGGTAATAAATAGGCTGGTTAAAAATAAATAAATTAAAAAAAGTCGATCTGTTTTGTCCTTGTAATTTATCCCTAATATGGGCACAAATTTTACAATGGTCCTGGACAAAATCCTACTTGGTGTGCCAAACCAATAGGATTTTAATGTTTTGTGGTGGCCCTCAATGTTTAAAAATCAACACCCAATCATGTTTCTCCAAATTGATGACATGGTGGTCCAATTATTTGGTCCAGGACCACCATAAAATTACTTATGGGCACAAATTCACCGATAAAATCACTGTAAATATTTCACATAATCACGAGAGATACACCAAGTTTGTAGTCATGACATTGTATATATTTCACATAATCTTCAAACTTTGTGGAGACAGATGAAACCGAACCTAATTTTCTGTGAAATTACGCTAACCATCACCGGCGAGGTCCACACACTCGAAGACGCCGGGAAAATAGAGATCGGGATCGGGATCGGGGCGAAATTAACCACGACTCAGATTCCATTACTAACCACCAAAGCCGGCTCACGTGGCGGCGCAGTGTGGACACATCGATTGAGGAGGAATTCAAGGCCATCATAGCCTAAAAATTGGTGAACAAGTCCAATGATAACGGCGGTTCCGGATATCATTTGCAAAAACCGGAAGGAACCCGGTGGACAAGGAAGTCTTTGGTATGTCCATAGCCTCCTCAAGTCGAGTTTAATCTCAATTTGAGATCCCGTCACTTATCCGCCACTTGCTCCCGAACTCGAATTGCTGAGCTCGATGGTAAAACCCATAAGGTAATTTTAGTATTTTATGCGTTTTATGGATTTTGATTGTGTTTTACGATGGATTGTGATTGTGATTGTGAATTGAGCGGATGTATCGAGGAGGAAGAATTGCTTGACTGTGCATTTCTAACCGCTATGGGGCGAAGAACTGGTGAATCTTTTTTTTTTTTTTTCTTTTGTGATTTCTGAAACAAAGTAGCATTTTAGAACTGTGTTAAAGTTTCCTCGTTTTCTCATTTGCTGGTTTTTTACAGATCATTCATTTAGATGGTTGGAATTCATCATTTTTAGTTCTTCCCTGGTTTTAATATTGTATTGAACTACTCATGATTCTCGCGTTTTACAATGTCTTGTCTAGTTGTATGATTACAGGTTATTTTGGTTATGTTGGATGAAGTGGTGATATTTAACTAATAGAAGGTGAATTTAGTTCATCTGAATATATAAGTTTTTGGGGCGTGGAATGTTATAGGCTTTATTTAATTTTTTATTTTTGTGATTTCTCAGGAAATAATTTGAAGGAGACAAAATTGTTGATGGTTATTTGTGTGGGTGTCTTATATGTTGTCCTGAAGATTTGTTTAGGATGTATCTTATTTTTGGGTTGTCTTTAAATGATCATAGATTCTGAATTTTCTAAAGATTTTGTTAGGCTATATCTGTATCCCCAAATATTTGTTGGTTGGCTGTAATTTACATAGTGTATATTTTGGCATCCTAGGTTTTGCATTGCACATGCTGTCATGCCCTATGTTTGGGTCTAGCACCATGGCTTCTTTGCCGCAGAGATTCGGTTATTGCTATATGGTACCAAACATTTTTATTTTTGGCTCGATATTTAAAGATAATAATCATCCTGAAATAATATTTCTTCTACGACGACTTAGGTTGTGTGAATTTCCCAAATCGACATCTATTTTGATGATGCTTATTTGGTGGACATTTATTCAACTTGGCTAATAATGTTTGTCTTGGTGTGTACCTCATTTTTGCTTGGAAGACATTCTTGGTAGTTGATTCTACATCATTGAAGCATTTGTGTTGGTGATTTGTCCATGGAATGTACATTTATCTTATGATGCGGATTCGGGTATATAAACTCATACAATAAAATTATTTTAAATTCTGAAACAAAGGAAGTATAAAATCTTTTTCTCTCGTGTAAGTGCACTATGAATAAAATAGTGTTGTAGGAGTACAATTGATGATAACGCATTTGATGTGTTTTAATTAAGGTTTGGTTATATTTGTGTACATAGCTTTTGACACAAACGACTATATTGAGAAGTTTATTTTTTCTCTATTGGTTTTGTGATTTAACATTTGTTCTATTTTATATCTATTGCCAATTAGCCATTCTGCAAGATTGGGTGAATTCTCCTTTCTGCAATTTCATGTCTTGAAGTAATGTTGGAAATGAGAGAGCAAAATGGTGTTCTCGTAAGCATACAACTTTGCGGGTTTGTTCATTCAACATTGTGGTGGTGTCAATGTGCTCCACTATCTTCACAGATCTTGTTATATGTATCATTAGAGTTATGCAAGCATTGTTGAAGCTTCATGCTTCCTTAAGTGAAGAATTTTTGAGTTTCGGTGTTGTTTCTTTAAAACCTCTTTGTGAATTTAATATAGTTTAGTTGGTTAATTTTGAAATCTTTGGGCTGATTATTGTTTTACATGTTGATTTGAGGTACATTGGTAGCGAGTTAGGAATATGGAAGAGTCAATGAGAATAAGGAATGAGCTAGAATCCAAAGGTTAGAAATATGGAAGAGTTAATGAGAATAAGAATTAGCTATAACCCAAAGAAGCTGGTAAAGGTTATGTGGAGTAATTCTTCTTGTTTTTAGATAGGGATTACTTATGTTCTATGGCTATATTTTTTCCTTCAAGATATATATGTTCCATTTTAACATGTATGCGTATGAGGATGTCTTTATTCAACGAGTTTTACTTATGCTTATTTTTCATTCAAGATGTTCCATTCTAACATCTATGCGTATGAAAATGTCTTCTTTCCTAACTTATGTATCCATATTGAAACCACATAGGTCAAAAGCGATCACACTTGATTCTTGCATATGTGAATCTCTGTCTTAAAAGGATTCTTCCATTTTCTTTAGCTGCCATAGAACAAAGAAATATGAAGCAATGTGAAGTCACTGTAGCTATTCATACCAAGAATTCAAACTTCAAAGTGAAATCAATCCCACCTCCAATCTGATCATGAGAGGCCAAGAATAAAGATGAGTATTTTTCATCTTTATTATGGTTATTTTTGCAGATGCTATGGAGCTTATTGTAGTCCTTGGAGATGTCTCGATTCTTATTGCTAGCTTTGATGTTAGGGGTGTGTCTCGATCAATTTTCTCCCGTGCTCCTATTTTTGGCGCTAGAATTCGATGCATGTTATATGATTGGTGTTTAGAAGTTTTGCTTTTGATTAGTTCTCATTGTATTAAAATTTTATGTACTTTCATCAACAATTTACTGAATTCTAATAAATTTATTTATTTACAATAAATTTCTGCTCTATATTTTGTAAGACAAACTATGAGTTGAGAGAGGAGGACCAACATTTTCACTATGTGCCATACAAATGTTGTGAGATTCACGGCAATAAAAATTAGTGTCGGCAAATTACCTTTTAAAAAACCACGTCAAATGGAACGAATGCCGGTATAGTGCCACAAACATGTGTCACTCTAGATGAAAAGTGTCGACAAATTTGCATCAAATTATGTGTGGCAATAAAAATAAGTGTCGTTTCAATGCCACAAAATTATGTCCATCACATTAATCAAGTGCGGAAAAACTATCGTAAAACATTCCGGCACGTTAGAAAGTGTCGACAAAGTGCCACAAATAAAACATGCGTCACTTTGACTATTTGCCATAAAATCGCCGCAAAAAACTTCCTGGCAAAACAACAAATTGCCGCAAAACATTTACGGAACGATATTGGCGACATTTAAATAACCGCCATTTTATGTGCCGAGATTACTTTTTACGGTGCTTATTTTCCATTTCTCGGCATTTATTTTGTGCCGTAAAAAGCCAAAAGTGTTGTAGTACAATCCTTCAAATTCCTGACGGTTTTGTGTAACGATGCATGTCTTGTTTACGGCGATTAGTGGGGGTGTACAAGCAACGAGTTACGACAAGCGGCGGGAATTAAATGCGATGTAACATTGTCGGTTCGATCCAATAATCTGATACTTGAGGTCAGTTTTTGAGTAAACTTTCAGTTCCGTCAAATCTATCATTTTCAGTTGGTCAGTTTGAGATTGTTAATGTCAACGACTGATCTGTTAAGTGAGCGCACCCAACATAACAAAGTTCAATCCCCTTGATGAATCTCTGGCTTAAACTGACTTAACTGACTTCAATTATACTCAACTCAGTTCTCAGTTTGGAAAATCTCTCTTTGTCCAATGGCTTAGTAAAGTTGTCTGCCAACTGATCTTCAGTAGGTACATAGAGAACTGTTAAGGCTTTCTTTTCCACATGATCCCTTATAAAGTGATGTCTCACATCAATGTGTTTCGTCCTTGATTGCAAAATTGGGTTATCAGTTATCACAATTGCACTTGTATTATCACACATTATTGGAATCATTCCTTCTTCAATTCCATAACCTCTCAGTTGTTGTATAATCCATAACATTTGAGCACAACAACTTCCAACTGCGATATATTCAGCTTTAGCTATTGAAGTTGAGATTCAGTTTTGCTTCTTGCTGAACCATGTCACAAGTCTATTTCCTAGCAACTGACATGTGCCTGAAGTGCTTTTTCTGTCCACTTTGCATCCTACATAGTCTGAGTCTGAGTAGGATATCAGTTTGAATTCTCCTTCTCTTGAATACCATATCCCAACTTCTTCTGTATCTTTCAAATACATCAAGGTTCTTTTTACAACTGTGAGATGGCTTTCTTTTGGTCTAGTTTGAAATCTAGCACAAAGACCAACATCAAAAGATATATCTGGTCTACTTGCTGTGAGATAAAGTAAACTTCCAATCATTCTTCTGTAGAGAGTTTGATACGCATCTTTGCCTTCTTTGTCTTCATCTAATCGATATTGGTTCCGATTGGTGTTGAAATGCCGGTGATTTACGCATTCCAAACTTCTTGATCAATTCTCTTGTATACTTAGTTTGGTGAATGAAAATCCCATTATCCAGTTGTTTAACTTGTAAACCTAAAAGTAATTTTCTCCCATCATACTCATCCAAAATTTGCTCTTCATTAAACTTGCAAATTTCTCACGAAGTTGTTCATTCTCTCGATCCAAAGATAATGTCATCAACATATATCTGAACAAGTAAATCGTTCTTCAACTTTCATTACGAATAAAGTCTTGTCAATGGTTCCTTTGATAAATCCATTGTCCACGAAGCGAGACGAGTTTCATACCAAGCTCTTGGTGCTTGCTTTAGTCCATATAGAGCTTTTCTCGGTTTGAAGACTTTATCGACTTGATCTTTAATCTCAAATCCAGGTGGTTGTTGAGCGTAGACATCATCTTCTAGAATTCCATTCAAAAATGCACTTTTGACATCCATCCGGTACACTTTAAATTTCTTGTGGTACCAAAGGCAAGAAATAGTCTGATTGCTTCCAATCTTGCAACTGGTGCAGAAGTTTCATCAAAATCTATGCCTTCAGCTTGAGAATATCCTTTAGCTTCAAGTCTAGCTTTGTTTTGGATGATATTCCCATCTTTATCAAGCTTGTTTCTGTAAACCCATTTAGTGCCAATTATGTTTACATGATCTGGTTTGTCTACTAGTTCCCATACTTGATTTCTTTCAAAGTCATTCAGTTCTTCTTGCATGGAAAATATCAAATCTGGATCTTTCAAAGCTTCTTCTATCTCTTTAGGTTCAGACTGAGATAGGAAACATGCAATCATTGCATCTAGTTGATGTCTTGTTCGAACACCAGCTTGAGTATCACCAATCACTTGTTCTTCAGGGTGATTCCTCATCCATTGATGTCTTGAGGTTGCATCAAGGGATCTAAATTCTGTTGAACTGGTTCTTGAGAATTTGTTCTTGATTTTCTTCATCTTGATCATCTTGAACGGGGTCAGAATCGTGTTGTTCAACTGTAGGTTGTTCAGTTGTTGGCGAGGTTGATCTTGATCTGATGATTATGAAATTCCTAGTCTTCCAATGTCAACATAAATTGATTCTGGTAAAACTTGTAACTGAGATTGAGAAACTGGTTCTGGTCTGTTTTCCGTTTCTTCTCTAGGAAAGTTAGGTTCATCAAATACTACATGTATTGATTCTTCATGCTTAGGTGTCCTTTTGTTCAGTACGCTGAATGCTTTGCTAACACTTGAGTATCCCAACAATATTCCTTCATCATCTTTGGGTTGAAAAACATGAAATTGATCTTTTCCAATATTGTGTATAAAACACTTGCTTCCAAAAGCATGAAAATAGGAAACATTTGGCTTCTTCCATTCCAAATTTCATAAGGTGTCTTCTCATGCCTTTTATTCATGAGAGCTATGTTACAATGTATAGCAATTGTGTTGGCTTACGCCCAATATCTCTCGGCGATTTTTCTTCATAGATCATAGTCATTCATGCTTATTTGATTGTTCTATTCCTCCTTTCGGCTACACCATTACATTGAGGCGTTCTTTGTGGTGCAAGTTGATGTAAAACACCATTTTCTTCCACGATGTTCGATAATCACTTTGTTGAGAATTCGGTTCCTTTATCGGATCTTATCTTCACAAGCCGAGACACTCTTGATTACGAAGTCTCTTGAGGAGTTATGTAAGTCTTTGCTTGGTTTCACTTTTCTTTGTTAAGAAAATAACCAGTGTATCTTGAAAAATCATCTACTACCACCAATGTATACTTCTTTCCATTGATCTTTGATTGGTGTGATTGGTCCAAATAAGTCCATATGCATTAGTTCTAAAACTCTATTTGTAGAATGCTGAGACTTAGTCTTGAAACTTGCTTTTGTTTGCTTTCCTTGCTGACAAGAATCATATAAGCTATCCTTTTTGTAGGAGATCTCAGGTAGTCCAATAACTAACTGTTTCTTGACAAGGGTGTTGATGTCATCAAAATTAAGATGACTCAGTTTCTTGTGCCATAACCAGCTGATTTCTGATTTTGTATGCACAAGCAAACAAGTTTCTGGAACAGCTGTAGTTCAATCTACAACATACATATTCTCTTTTCTTCTTCCGGCTAAAACAACTTGGAATGCTGTTTTGCTGACGACAATGCAGAAATCTTTATCAAATGTAACTATGTATCCCATTTCACAAAATTGACTGGTGCTGAGTAGATTGTAATGCAATCCTTCTACATAAGATACATTCTTGATTATGAGTCCATTTCTGATCAAAGTACCATAACCTTTGGTGTATCCAGGTTTGACTTTGCTTCCAAAATTAACTTTTTGTCCATCTTTAGCTATAAAATTACTCAGATAGTCTTGCTCTTTGTCACGTGTTTTGAGCAACCACTGTCAAAGTACCATATATCCCGCAAAATAAATTAAACATTTTTAGGTACCCAACTCTGTTTGGGTCCATGGGGGTCAGTTGTCAGTACAACCTTAGGAATATATCCTTTAGGTATCCTTTGGATATTATTGCACTTGTTTTCATAGATGTAAGCCACACTCCCATAGTATCTATGCTTGGACTGTGTCTTATTTATATGATCTCTCAGATCCTTTGATTGGCCCGATTTGCATGTTGTTTTATATTATTGAAACTTGAATAATAACCAACATTTCTTTTGTCTTGAGTGCATGATGACCTTGATGCGAGGTTTATCTTGAGGGTGAAGTAAGTCCTTTCTTTGATCTTTAAATGAAACTTATGATAAGTTTTATGCGAAATGATTGTTTTCATCGATTTTAATAGTAGATCTGAGAGAAATTCTAGTCATCATCGATAGGAAATAATCGCCTTTCCCCACGACTTTGTGAATATTTGAATAATTGTTAATCTTGGATTTACTTTGGTAAGTTTTACGGTTCTTAACTTTGATCGACTTTAGTAGATTCATCGATTGATCTACCTTTTAGATTTTCATGATGTACAGTTGATTTACCTTTTGGTTGAATCTATTGTTGTTTATAGATGACTTCTTTGGCCCGGCGATGTGGTGACTTGGTTCATGTTGAACTTGTTTCTTGGTTATGCATGCTTCTTAGTTTGAGGACATTATTCAATTCTGAACTTAACACCGATTTTGGCATTAGGTTCGATTGTGTATCAAATCTAAGCCGATTCTATCTCCATGTGGCTTGCACGATTTGAATCGATTCTTTGAACTAGATTGAGCAAAGATTCGATTCTTCTTCTTTGATCTTGTAGTAATGACAATTCGATTCTTTCCTTTATCAGTTCTGCTAAGTTTTAACATGTTCAGTTCATCATTCAATCTTTTGACCTCTAGAATTAGAGATTCTTTGTCATCTTTGATTGATTCATAACCAGCTTGTATGGTGACAAGCTGACTCATCAATTCGTATAGAGTTTCTTCTAATTCTGAGTTCTTTGGATTGGAATCGGCTGTTGAAGAACATGCATTTTGCAAGGAAATCCGAGATGACCTATATTTAGAGTTTGACTCACATACCTCATTGGAATCTTCCATGTGTGCCATCAAAGTTGTATCGTCAGATAACCTTTGCATGCCCCGACTTCATAGTCGATTCATCTCCGACTAACAATGCTCTTTTGCGGTTCTTCTTTCTTTGAGTCTTCTTAGCATTCGATTCTGGGCATTGACTTTATAATGTCGGGTTTCTTGCAGATTGAAACAAAGATACTCATCATCTTTTCTTTTCTCAGAGTCTTCTTAATGAACTTAAGGTTACATGATGACCATTCTTCATCCTACGATTCGACTCATCATAAGTGCCATTTGTTCTTCCATTTCATCTAAGCTGTTGAAGATTTGTGGATGTTTCTTGAGAGTCATTGGATCTTTGCTACAAGTCTTTGTGGTTTTTGGTTCTTCGAGCTTTGATTATTACAATTTGTGCTTGTAAAATCTTCATTGAATTCATAACCTTTTAAATCCTAAAAGATTTTGAAGGAGTCTTCTATGTCGAGTCTTCTAGATTCTTCCATTGCAGTGACCTTCATCTTTCAACACATTGGCAAGGCCTTCAAGATTCTTGTATTGATTACTTTCTTTGTGTATTCAATCTTGAGTTAGTCTAGTTCATCCATGATAGCATGAATCTTGTCTCCATTTGGTCAATGGTCTCTCCGGATTTCATCTTGAAATTCTCAATCTTACCTTTGCAAGCGAGATTTTATTCTCTTTGATTGAGTCGATTCCTTCACAAACTAAGCGAAGTTTGTGCCACATTTCCTTAGCGGTTGTGCGATCTTTCACCTTTAAGTACATGTTTCTATCAAGAGTTACGAGGATATAACCATAGCAACATTGTTGAGATTGTTTAGTTTGCGATCATCAACTTTGGTCCATTCAACCACAGGTTTTGGAACTCAAACTTGATTTTCACCAACATTTTGCATGTGGGTGATCTGGATTTGTCCATCAATGAGCACGTCCATCATCTCGTCATGAAAGCGACTAGAAAAGCACGCATCGACGTTTGTATTCATCAAACCTATCCATGTTACACATCAGCATTTGTCTTGCATCTTGATTTCTATCCATTGTGAATGAGTGAAAATTGATTATATAAAAGCTGAAAGCCAGGCTTTCTAATGAGAACCACTAGGCGATATAGAGCAAATGATTTGTTTAAGAAACACTGCTCCGATACTAATTGTTGGTCCCTTGGAAAGGCTAACACAAGTTTAGAGGGGGTGAATAAACATGTCACTAAAAACTGGATTTTAAACTTTTAAATGTTCAATTAAAACTTGTGTGGAGTTGGGCTGGCTGAGTTGAGTCTAAGTCAAACTGACTTATACAAAACTGAGTCAACCGGCAGCGGATATAATTCTAGGCTTTTTCTTGATCTTGTTATTCTCTGTGAAAGTTGAGTGTGAAAAACTGAATTATGGTGAATGTAAGTTTGAGAGCTGTGAGTTATGTAACAATCAGTTCTCAGTATGCTGTGTAAACAATAATAAATGTTGTAATAAATAAGTCGTTGAATGTAAGTGCGTAAAGTAAATGAAACAAGAGTTATAGAGGTTCCAGGTGGTGTAATTCTGTCAGTCCTCTCTTCCCCTATGGTGTAGGAGGAAAATTTCACTAGAAATTCTTGAGATGAGCTATTACAAAAAGTCCTAAACAATAGTCCTTGGCTAATCCTAGCTTCACTATCTAAACACTTGTAGAGCAAGTGGAATGGCTGCTCTACAATTGCTTGAGTCATTGGTCCTTGAAGGGTTACGTATGCCTCTTCATCGACTACCACCACAAACACAGTCTACCCGATTGTTGATACAACTATCCTTGGTAAATCCTTCACGGATTGCTTCACGATCAAAACCTTTGATTAGGAATCAAATTTGGGTTGAGAATCAATAAATTGATTCTTGTTTGTGGTTCTTCAAAGTGTCTGAATCTAGATGAATTATGTATAGCTTGAACACTTAAAGAAATTTTTGATTGATCATGTTTAGCACAGAGATGATAGCAATTTGAATGAGCGAGACAAGTGCACAAAATGCATGTAATCTTGTTAATTCTTGGTAAATCTTGTTGTATGATCTGTAGGATGTAATATCGTGGGATTGATCAAGATCCACCCGATTCACGTAGTGAAACTACAAGATCTAGATCTAAACAATACAAAATACATAAATAATAGATCTAACCTATGAGGGTTAGATTACCAAACTTTAAGGTGCAAAACTCCAAGAACAAAGGTCAATCCAATCCGAGCTAGTTGAGAAGCCAAAGTCTTCCAGCGTGTATCTCAAGCACCACCAGGTGGATGGTGTTTCACGCCGCCGGACCTCATCGATATGCTACCGGAATAATCCCAAAGATTATCCCAAATCGAAACCCTAGTATTTAGGCTGAAATATCAAAGCCTAATACTTCTCAACAGTTTCGAAAATTGTGTGTCATTTAGGCTTGAGAGAACTCTCTTTATATAGGAGAGTAATCTTTGTCCTCCAAGGATTTAATAATTAAAAAGATAATTATTAGATTAATCTTTATTCCAAATAAAAGATAAATATATAATATATCCCAAACAAATTTGGATAAATAAATAATTATCCAAGAAAACTAATTTCTCTCTAATTATTCAATAATAAAATCGTCCCCTTAATTAAACAAAGGTCCACACGCATTTTTGACATACATTGGGCGAGTCCATGAAAATTTATTTTCCATGTATTTAATTATCTAGTCCAACTAAACAATTAATCCACATATCAATTAAATAGTCAATCCAACTATTTAATTATAATTGAGTGAAACGATGAGAAAACCTATATGCTATATTAGGAGCCACGTCGGGACCATGTACCCATATTCATTAGCTACAAAAAATTAAATAAAATTATTAAATCGGACCGAACAATTATATTCAATCTATTATTTCGGGATTACACCACCATAAACCCGAAAAACTTTACGAATATAGATAACTTACACTCAACCATGAGTTGATAAGCGTCCACTGATATACTCATTACATACAGATAAATCCTCCATAGACTGTTCATTTCGAGTCAGGATATTTCCGTAAACCCTTCTCGAAAAATATTATCCTTATTTACCATTAACCCCCTAGTGATCAATTAGTTCACATACCGGACTAGTAGCTAATTAGTCTAACATGAACTCCCGGGATCGATCATTTTCTTAGGGCTCACAAATAAGGGAACTGTCTGTCTACCTCCTGATGGAAGGAATGGATTCCATATCTGTGATAGCACAGACTACTCACTCATCCCAGAATAGAGCCAACGAGAAGTGTTGGACCACATACTACGAAGTGATCCTTACTAACACATCAAACTCTACCTAGTCTAGCGGTTATGCAGATCACCTCAGGATTGAGATTAATCCATATATGATCATCTTGTGATTCGATAAGACTTCTCGATCATGGAATTATATCGAGAACTCAAATCAAATCGGTCCAGCCCTATATGATTATCATCATATATAAATGCCCCACTAGGTACCCTTTTACCGACAGTCCGGATAAGACTGTCACACTGCAAAGTGTTCTGGGGTGCATTTTTAGCATTTTAATCATGAGACCCATACTCAGATTAATGAACGCTACGGACTAAGTTAATTTTAAGTACATCTCACTAACTCAATCCTCTTGTGTATAGACATACAACGAGTTATGTGATTACATAAGCGAGTACTTAGGGTTTTCAGTAGTGTCTTAATTATAAGCATACATGCATATAATAAGATGAATTATTAATTCTATCCTAAAACAATTAGATAATTGTCTTTCAGGCACTACACCTTACAATCTCCCACTTGCACGAAAGGCTAGTGGATTAATTGTTTTAGAGCACACCCTTTATATCTATATCTACAACATTCTCCCACTTGATCAAAACAAGCTAGACGTATCCCTCTAATATCATGCCCCTCCAAAGCGCATCTTAGTGATTCATCCTTCCAAGCACGACCGGAGTGTGCCGCCGTAGGAGTAGGTCGGTGACCAGCGCGTGCCAGAATCAAATACCATGTGACTTGGTACATTGATCAGGTAGGTTGGCGTCTTGAGTCAATCGTTGGGATCGAAACGTCGCCTTTCCATCTAATCCGGTGGTATGATTTCAATATGCCTTTGATTCAACACTGAGGACAAAATCGACTTAACGATCATCCTAAATCTGACCTAAAGTCAGAATCAATGTCATCACTTATATTCTAGTTTGCACCTGAATATACCAGCATATTATTCCTCATTCTCCCTAAGAGACTTGAGGATTCACTAAACATCCCATTTAGTATTCATCCATGAGTTTAGATAACCAATCTTGAGAGGTAGGGTAGACTACATCGTTGAATGTTGCATAAATGCAAGGATATCTTAACCAGGTGTGTTGGTCCCTTGAAAAGGCTTTGGTTAAGTTTAGAGGGGGGTTGAATAAAGTTAACACTTAATACTTTTAGAGTTAACAAACTCAGCAACCCGAATGACTGCGATACTTGATGAGTCTCTTTGACACTCGATAATCTGGCATTTGTTGAGTTTCTTTGAATTTGAGTAAGCGAAATATATCAAAAATTAAGCCTTATTACTTGTTGTTAAAAATGATACCAAGTATTAGATACTCAGTAGTGTGTGTGTGTGATTCAGTTGCTAGATTCGGTAGATTGATGTGCCGGATAAACTAAATCACGAGAATATAAATGCACGAGAAAAGTAAGTAGGCATATTTTATAGTGGTTCTAGGTGGTGTAATCCTGTCAATCCACTCTTCTCTGTGATGTTGGAGGTAATTCACTAGAGATTCTTGATGTAGTTGTTACAAAAATCCTAAGTTGCTTGTCCTTCACCAATAACTATGGCTTCACATCTTGAACACTTGGAACATGTAGGATTCTTTGCTCCAAAGTCTTCCACTGGTCCTTGAAGGGTAGGATTGCCTCTTCACCACTCTCCACCACAAACAACGATCTTTCACACCCAAAGATGCTTCACTGTCTTACAGTAGATTTATTGTAAAGAAAGTTTGAATCAAGTAAGTGATTCGACTTTAAGCGACTTGATCGGGATGATATGATCGACTTGAGATCTTCAAGTGTGTAAACTTGATGTAGCTTGAATGTAGATTACACTTGAAGAATTGTACTAGATCGGTAGCCTTATGCTCAGGTAGAATTCGGCCAGGTGTTTGATCGATTTAATTACGATTGCTCAAGATAGATCCTTATTTTTCTACAAAATCATCACTTGTATTTGAGTTAGGAGTCCTCTATTTATTGGTAGAAATCCTTGTGACTTATGTTTGAAATTCAAACATAGCCGTTTTGGATTTGTCTCCATCTTGACTTGCTTTTATTTGTTCTAGAGGACAACCTTTGTCGGACTCCTTTTTGTGATTTTGATCTGTCACCACTTTGACTTGTATCCATTGGATAAAGTGCAGAATCCTCCCAACGTCCTTTAATCTTAACCATTGATTTGTTTGATAAAATCGAGAGGTTGTTAGCTATCCACTTTCTTTGTAATCTTCCAATGTAGCCTTTGAATAATCGAAATATGTGTCAGCCAGTTTCACGAGAACATAAGCTGCGAGATGGACACATCGTAAAAACGATCCATAATTTCTTGTGTATAAAAACACTTGACTAAGCTGTCTTTTATCTAACTTTTATTTATGAAGTTAGATTACACATTTGCATATAACTAAGTTCCAATCACCACTTTACTTGTGGAACTTAGACCTTGTACACAAGGTATATGTGATCGATTTAGGTCATCACGAGACTTCCCTAAATTGATTCCATATCCTTTACTTTAAATACTAAGTTTGATCCCTTGGCCTTCAATAGCGAGTTTGAGCCCTCGGCCTTCACTCTTGGCGGGTTCTGATTAGTCTCTTGACTCGGCTACCTCTTGATCTAGACTAGTCTGTTGATGTAAGTCGGTGACCTTTTACGGTGCTTGTTTGATCAAACCTATACATGATCAAACTCACAATAAACTTATACATTTGATCTAGACATCTTTTTGCCTTTGCTCTATAACAACTAGTCGGCACTCATCACTAAAACTTAAAAACAAGTCCAACAATTTCCCTATTTGGTGATGAGTGAATACCTCCTTCTGACAAACCAAAAGATTAAAAACAATAACGAGAGAAAACTTAGTCATATCTCATTATAATCAGTTGTTCAAGAGTATTCTGATTTAGAATCGACCAAAAAGTAAAGCAATTGTAAGTATCTTTGATTTATTGTCTTCTTTCTCTTTCTTCCCTTGCTTTCTCCACTTGCTCTTGATAAACTCTTATCTCTCTGATCATTTCTCTCATCCTTTCATTTTCAATAAGAGAGAAATCAATGTGAGGGATTCACTTCTTTCAACCATTTCCATGCTTGAGCGAGTGAGATTGATCGATGTACTCTGAAGCCTAACCGCATGTATACTTCCTTGAATTCATTAAGTGACTCCTTTGTATTGGTGGTAGGTAGACTCCTTCCACCTCTGCCACCTCTTCCACCTCTTCCACCTCTGTAATGCGACCCTCGTGACTTTAACCCTTGCTTCCCAAAACTTGAGTCAAGAAAGGAATTAAGTCCCTCATGGAAACCTTTATCATGGTAAGGTCTTCTTTTGATGTTGTAGACCTTCTTGTACTCTCTGAGAGAAGATCATCGGTATGTGGAAATGCGCGGATCTGAGGCTCTCTAAAAGCATTGGTGTCATCTTCCCATCTTTTCTTAGCAAAGATGCAGCAGCCTCTTTTGCTCTTCTTTGTTTGGCTCTCTTCCCCTTATTGACATCATCAAAAAAATGGGACAGCAGGCCATGTACACTCTCTTGTGTGAGCACTAGGTTGTTCAGTTGACCCTCCATAATTTCAGTCCTAGTGTCAACAGCTGTGATCCTTCCTTGCATAGTTTGCTCCAGTAGAGTTATCCTCTCAGTAATTCAAGGATCTAGTACAGCAGGTTGCAGTGTTCCAGTAGATTCAGCCACAGTAGGCTTAGGTGTTTCAGCAAGCTTATCAAGTTTCTGGTGAATGGAGGTAAATTGTTCTTTCATAAACTTGTCCTTCAGTGTATTTCCTTGCTTGATCCCCTTCACATCTTGAGCAAGGTCAGCAAGAGCATATTGGGTGGAGGTAATATTGGAAGCAACAATTTGATGGTTCTTCCTCTGTTTACTCGCTCTTGCTGTCAAGTTGAGCTCTTAAATTTGCAATGTCATTTCGAGCGAGTCCTCAACTCATTCAAAACCTCTGCTAGTACTCCACCCGACCATATGTCCAGCGGCTTCATCGGCGGATCTTCACATTGTATTGTGCCGCTTGTCTGTGACAACCATGGCAAAACTCATATCCACTTCAGCGAGGTTAAGTCCTTAGAATTCCTCAAGAATAGGATCAAAGCGAGTTCTTCAAAAATGGGAACAAATGCATTGTGGTTCATCGACAACATGTTCTTCACTAAGGAACTTGAAACTCTTCATCAACGTAATCATAGTCAGTATTTGCTCATCCTCATCAATAACAGCGATCTGTGACCATCTTCTTCTTACGGTGGTCTTGACTCCGGTGAGGCTCCCTTCTGGCCTTTGTTCTTCAACAACGATGGTGAGGTTTCCTCCGAACCCATAGTTAGTTCCAACCTATGTCCGAGTCTTTGTTTGAACCTCGACAACTTTGTACCTCTGTTCCAACCTTTGTCAGTCTTTGTTTGTACCTCGACAACTGTACCACATTCGATCTGTGTTGAGTCTTTGTTTGTGCCAAAACAACTTTTATCTGAGGAATACATCCATATTCTCTTTTGAAATTCCCCTAATATCAAAATCCTTCTTAGAAAATTGTGAGTCTTGGATAGAGTGTCACGAGTATCAATCGAGTCTTGATATTGGCCCCGAATCCTCTGCCTTGCGATGCTCCCGAGTTCACTTGTGATCGATAACTCTTTCATCATCCAAGTCCACGATCTGCGATCATCGGTATGCTCGGCGAGTTCTTCAACAAATAAAGTGTCTATCTCACCAACCATCTGTTTGCACCAATAGCTATTCCCTCGTTGATTTGTGCCTCTAGATCATCCATGGTGAGATCCTCCGGATCTCATTCACTTGTTCGGTTCTTTGGCCCTCGGCGAGACCTACCCGATATCGATGGGCTGTTCTATCCTTGGTTCAATGATCATTGCGGTCCCACGACTCCTCTGAGCAGGAGGGTGATCATCACGAGAATCGGATGATGAATCATCAACATGCGATTCCTCTCTGGGATCTCTGAACTTGATACCCTCTTCCTTCTTTTGTTGATCAAAAGATCCATCAATCTTGATTCCAGCAGAGAGTATCAACTAAATCCAACAAAATTTCCACTCCCAACTTCTCAAAAAGCCCATTCTTCAAAATGTCATTGGTTACTGCGGTTGGATTTTGTCTCTTATAGAACCCAAATTTCCATTGAAAGTAGTTTGCATCCAGTAGTAGTTTAGGATCAACATATCCTTCCTTTTAGTCTTCTCCTTCCTTTCAAATGGCATGGTTGGCTTTGGGAGGCGGTTTGAGTTGCTTCGACCTCAAAGGTCTCGACAAGCAAGTTAAGAGTCTCTTCTCTGAGATGCTTCTTGGTCGATGGGTTTGCTCGGGTTGTATGTCGGTGCACCTGCTACCTCCATTTGTTCCACACTTCTTCCCACGACTTACATGCTCATCGGCGAGGTTAGCGTGATTGCTCTTCCCACGACTTCTTGCAAAACTTCGAGGTCTTGTACCGGTGTCTCAATTTCCCACGGTGCGGACTTCGATGTCTATTTGTGGTTCTTCACCAAGTTGCTCAACAACAACTTGTGCGGTTTTGATAGGCTCGGCCCGGCCTTTGCGGGGAGGATTTAGTAAACACCTGCAGGCTCCGGGGTTAGTAGTGCGGTGATTCTCGACATGTTGCTCATAACAACCTCTACATCCTCGGTAGGCTTGATAATAGTTAAGGGCTCAGCCTCGATAGCCTCTCTACTTCTTCTTATTCTTAACTTCTTCTTGTTGCCTTTGAGCCTCCAAAGTTTTCAATTGCTTCCACTTTGCCATGTTTCCTTTTCTTGGCAATCTCTTTCGATCTTCTTCTTTTGCAACTTCTACTGGGGTCAATAACCTCAATT